>PVIA01015043.1:0-24291 GCA_004024845.1 Tonatia bakeri | reverse complement strand
GGGGCAGGGGGAAAGGGCGTGCCCTGGGGCAGGGGGAAAGGGCGTGCTCCGGGGCAGGGGAAAGGACGTGCCTTGTGTTCACAGGACCGCAGATCACAGACTGATGCAGCAAGTGCTCGGCCCACGAAAGCTCTACGTCTCCGTGTGCCCGTCACGTGCCCATGAGGTTCTTACACACGGTTCGTTAGAAAAGACAGACACGCTCTTTCCCTGCCGGGATTTGCTCACAGTCCTTTAGCAATGTATGAGTACCATCAACCCCCAAACAGTAGGGACATACGAAGGTTTAACCAGGTGAATTTCAACAGCAGAAAGGTATTGTTTTGGTGTGACAGTATGAGGAAAATGTCATTCTGATAATTTGCAACACAGGACAAAACGCAACTAAATGCCAATAAACACCTGTTCTGCTGGTGAAGAAAATGCTGAAGAGAACATGGTAACTGTGACTGTTTACAGGATCAAGGTATTCCATCCTTTGGCAATGATCTACATAGTCACCTGTTGCACTAATCTGTCACCACTATGCTAGATTTCATAGGTCCACTCACAAAGCTAATAAATGCATTCATGCTGTACCTACAATCTTTACAGAATTCTAGTTAGAAAGAGGCAGAAAAGCCAAAACGTCTCCATGATGTGTGTGGCTTCCATTACACTCAAGTGAGTGACAGGAAACGGGAGTCAGTGTGAGCGAAACTGGATCGAAGAAGGAACAGGAGAGGAAGAGCAGGCGCGATGGAAGACGGGAAAAGTGTTTTGTGGAAGCCCTTGCTAGTCACCGCTGCTAACTTTGCCCTCAACCTTAACAACAGTGTAACCGGTATCTTCGCAAAAGACAGCCAGGATGAAGTGTAAAGGACCAGCTCAGACCAGGGCAACTTCTTGTGTTTTCTCTAAAGGGCCAGACAGTAAATGTTTTAAGCTTTGCAGACCACACAGTCTGTTGCAACTATGCAACCGCCACTGCGCAGTGCAAAAGGCAGCCACAGACAACACAGACAACACTTCAGTGCGTGAGCACCGCCACGTTTCAGTGGTACTGCACTTACAACACAGGTGACTGGCCAGATCCGGCCCAGCACCAGTTTGTCAACCCCTGTGCTACATACAGTTTGGCTCCCAAGAGGGCGGGAGTACATCAAAATTCTAACTTGATCACCAACTATTTTCCATGTTTTTTCTTCTTGAGGCCACTCTGTCTGTAGTAAACCCCAACTGTAAGTTAAAATCAGCTCAAGAAGTGTTTGAAATCTGCCCAGTAACCTGAACTCTTTCCAGAGATGCAGCAGGACCTCCTGTGCCTGAAAAATCTACCTTCTTACCAAGCTCACTCCTCCCTGAAAGTAGTTAAAGTAGCATAGCATCCCAGGGTCCTTTATGTCCTGGTATTAGCCTCTGACTCTTTCTATCTTACTCATCTTTCGCTGGGAAGAAAAGAACCAGCAGGTCCACAATCCTGGATTTCTGAGACTGTTGCTTCACTCAGTCATTCCAGTGCTAACCTCTAACCCTTAATAGTGGGCTAAAACTAGATCCTACGTCCGAAGCTTGTCAAAGGGTGGCAGTTGATTTCGAAAAATAATTCCTATGTTGTCACATTTCGAGACAGTCATGTGATTCCTGGGACTGCTGATCCTGGTTACATTTTTTGGCCAATGCCACAATTATACGTGAAGTACATCTGTTGCCAAATCCGGTCGGGCCCACACAGAACAGCAGCTTCTTCATCTGCCAGGAAATCCAACACACCCTCCTAAGCTTCAGAATGTCAGTCATTTGCTGGAAAGACTGGAGGGTGACTTTGCAAAAACAATGGCTTTGATATTTAGCATTTAGAGTCATGGAAGAAAAGCAAATAAATCTCTGTCCCCATTTTTCCTAATGCTACAAAACATCTGCGTGCTTTTAAGGAAAGCCATCGTGTAATTACATAGGTAGGTCTTTGACCCTGGAGATACCCTAGTTGGAGTTCCCCTTCCCAGGGGTCCTTTATATAAGTCATCAGCAGGTGATCGATCGAGAGCTCTCTGAGCGAAGGCTCCCAGTGTCCACGGTCATGGCCAGTGTTCTGTTAGGAATTTCACCTCATACTGAATTGACAGATGTCTCCTTGCAACTTCAAGCACTTGTTGGCCTTAGTGTTGCCCTTGGGAACTGCATGGAATAAGTTTAATTTCTCCGATGAGCTGTAATCAGCAAGTATTTAAACAATTTGAATAAAGCTAGCATGTTCTCCCAAAGTCTCCTCTTTAACCAAGCCAAAAAATCTCCACTGGTTCTATAGCACAAGTTTATCTTCCTCGACTCATAAATAAATCTCAAATTTTCCATAAGTTCATCATACCTTCATGTCCATTCTTCACAAAAATAACTCCAACAAATATATCTAGATTCCTATGGAAGGGCTCTTCTCACACAGCCTGTCAGTGAGGCACGACTCTAGACGGTCTCCCTGAGAGGGTAACTGCAAGAGTCTGACCCAAACGTCTCCCCAAGAAGAAAAAGAGCAAGTTCTTCCCTTCCCGATGGGCCCTAGCACTCAGCATTTACGATTCAGAAATGAAAGATGCATGCCATATGAAGCAGAGGTAAACGTGGACAGTCCTTGTCCTATTAAGTATGTCTATTTTAGCAATAGTAAACTTAGTTTTCTTGTTACAAGATTGAGGACACTTTATCTCTAAAACATAAACATAAGCTAAAGAATTAAAACTGAGTGAATAGGAACTGCCAAGAAACTTTGTGGAATGTTAAAGACCCTTCAGAGCATCGTCCTTCAGGTCTCTGGACCACACTTCTGAGCCCCTTCTCCCTCCTGTACAACCATTACCCTTCAGACGTCGTGGGAACCTCTGGCATGAGTGTGTGTGTGAAGCCCGACACCCCTTCCGAGCCCTGGAGCCCTGACCCTTCCCCTTCATTGGTCTATTCGGATATGAAACTCACCAGAATCGACATGCAATGCATGTGTTTCCACAGAGCCTCCTGGGATATCGTGTGCTACAGCCTCAAATATTATTAAAGGTCTCAGATCGCTTAGAACAGGGGCGTCAAACTCATTTTCATCAGGGGCCATTGGCCTCAAGGTTGCCTTCAAAGGGCCAAAATAATTTTAGGACTGTATAAATGTAACTACTCCTTAACTGTTGAGTTAGAAATTACATTCGGCCCTTTGAAGGAACCGCAAGGCTGATGTGGTCCCCAGTGAAAATGAGTCTGACACCCTTGACTTAGAATGTTGGTTCCTTTCTCAATCCTCTACATTAAAAAGTCTATGTTATTAGAGGAAAAATTTTTTAAAGGTAAAATTATGTCACAAACTGATGTCAAAGATTTTAGTGAACTCATTAATAAATGAGGGACCTGGTAAGATGTTACAATGGGCTCGGCAGAGAACCTAAGAGGCAAAGACATACATAGGCATCTGTTTAGGAATGGATGCAAAACTGATCAATGGGCCAGTAGTCAACTGCATTAGACAATTTGCATTTCAACAGATAAGAATTATTTGCACTATTGTGTTATTAAAACAATTTTCAGATAGGTTAAATAGCTCAAAGGCGGTGAAAAGTAGAGATCACTCTGCAGAGTGCCACAGAGAGAATTTCCAGTAACCCCGACCCCACCCATTTCAATATGGTTACCATATAGCAGAATAAGAAATGCATGACTGGTGCTTCCTGGCTGAGGACACAGTCTCTGAAGGTGTGACGTGGGAGCTAAGCTGTATGACGAGCACTGCTCCAGGCTCCCCACACCTCAGTTGCCCAATTGCTCAGGCCTGCCCAAAGCTCTTGCTCAAGAACACCTACCCCATCCTGACCACTTGACCCCAATTCCGTCTGTTTCTGCTGCCTTGTCTAGGCTGTGAATCACCAAGTCTCTGGCTCGAAACCATGAGACCACGCCACTCTATCCCCCTTACATGCACGGCTGCACCTGGTCCTCCATCCCACCCGGAAACTTGCTGGGCAAATCACTGGAGTGCTTCTAAGGCTTCTTGCACTGCTCATAAAACAAAATAAAACAAATCAAAAGCTGTGAGCTCAGTGAGTTCAGACCCAAGCCCCATGCCCTCTGACCTCTAGCTAGAAAATAAGCTAAACTTGATCACTGTTGCCTAATAGTTTGGTCTGAAGCCAGATGCCATTTAAAAGTAGCACTTAGCATAACTTGGGAGCAATATTAACACTATACGTCTGAACATAGGGTGCCTCAAGGGTGGGACAGGAACAGAAACCTTCTGTCATCACACTTAAAATTCACAGTGCTGAACTGAATCTAAAAAGTCATTTGCTTTCCTTTTCATTCATTTACTCACCCAATAAACATTTATTGAGTTTTCTAATGGCCTACGCACTGTTCTAGGTGTTAGAATACACAAATATCAATAAAAGAACAAAGTTCCCTGCTTTCATTGTCAGTGATCCATGAATACAAGACATGAGACACGAGAATACGCTTCCAAACTTGCACACTGGGAGTTTCTTACAAGATCACAGACTTATTCTGACAATAGGTTCTCAGTCTGCAAGTCCAGCTACAATGAACTGTGCTCGTTTATGCACGTTACTCCCTCTTCTCATCTTGATATAAAGAAACAATAAAGTATTAGTAACTTGTGTGTTTTTATCGAATGCCAATCTTTATCAATGTAGCTTCAAAATAAAAATCAAGTGTAAACATTCCTAAGCTCTCCTGGGAAAGTGCTTTGAAACATTTTTTTGAGAGCATGAAATTGCTGCATTATTTATTTTTCTTATTGTCACAGACTTTATTTACACTGGGACAAATCATCAAAAATTTCTGAATGACCTGAAATGAAACAGAGCACACTGAAAAGCCAGCCTGCAGGGCAGTTCTCAACCAGCTATTTTGTTCCCCCCCGAACAACATACCCCCAAAAGGCAAGCAAAGAGTGCAGCTTCAAAGGCATCCAGTCTCTTGATGGGGAAGAGCAGCAATGAAACAAAGACACAAGTAACAATAAGAATTTGAGAGCATAAGGAAACCAACTGCATTTCTGAAACAGCTCAGGGGTCTGTCTGTTCCAATGCCCTCTTCTTTCCCAAGAAGGCCTTGGCTGGCTTTACAGACTTGAAATCCTAAAAGTCATACACCACAGGATCCTGGGGGGAAATGCATCGCATGTTCTGATATGTCTAAAAAACAGTCAACAATCCTTACCTAGAACTAAAAGCTGAGACTTTACATCACTTCCCAAACTATAAGACATTTGTTTTGTTTATTAACAAGTCATTCTTCGGCAGAGTACTTCACAGCATGGAACACGACTGGAGCCTACAAATCTCAATCCGTATGACTGCAACATCTGAAGCCAATTTTTGATGACAATTCCCCCTCATTTTCATGGCAAAGAAAAAGTCTCCAATTACTATTTTCAGAAATGATACAAGCCCACATTCCCCTGTTGCCTATGACACAAAAGTATACAGAGACATAAAACAAATTACTTCTATGTAGCTTGTTAAGAGTCAAGTCTTGGGCCCACATGTCACGGTGGAGTGCTACAACCCTAGGTACAATTTGGACCAGCTGGATGGTAAATGTACATGTTTGGACACACATCACTTCCCTTATGCAGTGTGCAAATCCAATCAGTGGTGTCAATGGCCTTTGATGTCTCACATCTTGCTACCAGATTTGCTGCTACCAGACCAGCCTTTCAGAATGCCATAAAGCAGGTTTTGATGTTCTGAAACCTGCTCTTGGGAAAACAATCAAAGTGTGTTTATGATTTGCAATATAATGCTTAACACGAGGCTATAAAGGGAAGACTTTGGAAAACAGTAATTAAACTAAGAAGAGAATTGGGGAAACAGTAAGCCTACAAAGGCATATTCCATTCACAGAAGCATTTTCAGGATGACTGGAAAATGCTATGCCAGGGCTAATTGTCCCCCAGAAGGAGAGTCACAATCATATTCCCGGCTTTAAGCATCACTGACCATGTGGCATACTACTGAATCAATGACAGCATCTTTGGCAAAAGAAAATAAAGAAGAAAAGCATCAGTTGGAAGATGCCCCTATTTCAGTTATGTTTAAATGTGAGGACATTCGGAAATACAGCTTAGAAACTGAGGAAACATCTACGTTTGGGGATAGAAATGTTGCTCTATACTGCAATGATGAAGAACAAGAGAATTTAAGACCCTGTAATTTGGAGTTGGTATTCTTTGGTGGACTTTGCACTAGATTCCTAAAGTATAAGGAACTTGGAGAAGCCTAAATCCGAGGTGTTAGCAGCACATTCTAACTTACACTGGAAGCTCAAAGCTTCTTCATGCTTTGTGGGGGTGGGGGGAGCAGGGGTTCGGTGAAACTTCAAAATGTACCAAGCACAACATGAATCCAACAGTATTAAGTGTGCTAGAGCTATTAGTGAAAAGAATAAATAAGTATGTGTATAAATTGTTCTGGAGTGTTCACTGTGCTTATGTCCCTCAGGAGTCCATTGGGCTGGTGCTAATGAGACCGGGCAGCTACCTCTAGATTCTCAGACATGAGATACAGTGAGATCCCCTTCCACCAGAGACACAGCTCTCTCTCAGGAGAGCACTCGCTCAGTGTGCAGTTCTGCACTGGTCGGTGCAGAACGCTGGAAGTGAAACGGGGTTGTGCCTCCGTGCTTTCATCCTCACAGGCAAGGCGCTCCAAGGGCCCCGTGCAGTCGCAGCTGGGACCTCGGGTCCACAACAGCACTGCTGACAAGCACTCTGTGGCGAAGACTGGGGGCTCCTCAAAAGGTGGTCATGTACTCCTACCTCTGCAATCAACACACGATACAGAAGGTGTCCCGTGCCGGAGGTGTCAAAATAAACCTGCCTAAGGATTAAGATTGGGAAGCCAAAGACCGCTGCTTTGTGGCAGCGGAACACCACTACCCTCCAAAGGCCTTCCATTGACACCCAGAGCTCCAAGTCTCTGACAGGAGCCTAAGCAAGAGCGTTCCCCCCATCGTGCAGCACCAGGGGGGCATGAGTGAAAAGCACAGAGTGGAAGCTGTGGGAGTTGCTTTCCTAGCCTCTGTTCCAGAGGAGGAAAGAGAGCTGCACAGGACACGCCACTCCCACGCTCCCCACGACTCCACATCAACGGGCTGTCCACCAAGACATTATCTTACCTTCTCTCAGCTGCACAATGCTTACTTATCTTTACTGTCGTCTGAATGATTATAAGTGAGCACAAACATGGGGTCATTCTCTCCACTCTCTTCCAGCCTGGTGCTCCCTAATTACAAAGAAAGCAAAGTCCTGGATAAAGGGCTAACACAATGAGGAAATGAGAGTATGAGGAAACACCGAAGAGAGATGGCATCCACAAAGCAGAAACACAGTCAGTGCTTTTACAATGCTCTAAAGAACAAAACAGCATTTCTAGACTGAAGAATCAACAATCCCCAGACCCAAAAGGTGACTTGTACACAGGCACTAGCTCGGAATTTAGGCCTGGGGACTAGACAGCCAGTGGCACATTTCAATTCCTTAATATTTGAAGGAGTCAAGGAGTACAGGAAAGACAGGTGTTTATAAGGAGATGCTGGAGATAAAGATGCTGTGATTAGGGGAGGAGAAAGAGACCAGTTGCGTGATTTCCAGACATAGCTAATCTGCTTTGTTTGCCCAGATGAGCTGATTCCGCACCTGCGCCTTAGTCACCCACTAGTCACCCACGGGGGAAGTGGTGAATGCCTCAGAGGAGCTTCCTGCGCTGGGTGACCAGTCAAGGGCCTGAGAGAGATGGAAATGCAATTTGCCCGGGGCTGGAACTGAGGGTGTAAAGGAACCTAGAGAAGAGGAAGGGCGAACCACACACAGAGCAGTTTCCTTTGCAGTCAAACCACATAAACACAGGGCTGGGTGAACTGTCCATTTTTTGTGCCTCTAACATTTTGTACTTTCGTATGGCTTGATGGGTATTTGAACGGAATGATTTTCACTTTCCAAATTTTCCTTTTTTAAATGAACACCTTCTATTCCAGTATTTTTTTTTTACTTCAATTAGATTTGCTAAGACATATGGGGGAAAATGGAAGAAATTTATTGAGTTTTCTTGTACCTGAAACATTCAAACTTATGTGAAGTAATTGATCAGGGCAAGGAGAAACGAATTCTCTCCCCTCAGACAGCACCAGCCTCTCAGACATTTGACAACTAATTCAATGGCAACTACAACCACTTTGGAGGCAATTAAAGGTGAAATGTTCATACCAAACAACCCAGTAATTAGGTGTCTAGCTATCTATCCTAGAGAAATTTTTGAACACATGCAATATTTTTTAATAAAAAATTGGAGCTCTGGCTGGTGTGGCTCAGTGGATTGGGTGCCAGCCTGAGAACCAAAGGGTCAGTGATTTGATTCCTAGTCAGGGCACATGCCTAGGTTGCAGGCTGAGTCCCTGGTTGGGGACATGCAAGAGGCAAACACATATCAGTGTTTCTCTCCCTTTCTCCCTCCCTAACCCTCTGTCTAAAAATGAATAAATAAAATCTTTTAAAAACTTGGAAGTATTATCCAAAGGGGGATAACATAATTAAACTGTGGCATTTTCATGTAATGCAATATTATTAATTGCAGTTAAAATTTTAAAAACCCATACATTCGTTTATGAATTTAAATGTGAAGAGTAAAGTCATAAATATGTGGATGAGGAAAGACAAACACACACCACCTTCAGAACAGAAGACACTAGTGGGATTCAACCATATGTTTTATGTCTTAAAAAATCCCAAGATGAAAATGATAAAATGTTGGCATCTGTTAAATGTGGGTGCTTATTATATTCTGCACATTTTTGTACATTAAAAATTTCACATAAATAAAATTATCAACCAGGAAATAATAACTTATCCCATGACTTGAGGTTTGTTAGTTTTGTGGGTTTTTTTTTTTTTTAAGAAATTTTAGAAAGTGCCAATTTATTGGAACCCAGAATGTCTGCTCTGGTAACTAGGTTTAAGATTTCCATCAATAACAGTATCCACAACTGTGCTGAAACGTTCTTTTATAATCTCGGCACTTAAGTTTTACTTTGTTAGCTTAACTTCGGATATCGCATAGCTAGATTTACTACTGAATTTTACTGCTGCAACTCGGGACAAATTTTGTTGCTGAACAGGGCACTTGCAAATCTGGCTCACTTCAACCTAGTAAGTTACTTATTTCTGAAAATTGACTTGTTTAATGAAATCTTTTAATGTTGTGTCCTTTCACTAGCAATATTTCAAGCCTGAAAAACCCCAAAAGAAGACTCCAGAAGGTGTCTACAGTATTTTTGATTTGGTCACTTGTCCACGCACCAAAGAAGAAAGATGGGTATGTTTTGGTTCATTCTATGGGCAAGTTGGTTTCCTGCTCCTTCATTACTGAAGCTGGGCGCTGAGAGTCAACATTTATGAAAATACATTCTGGACAAGGCAAGGGTGGCAAGTAGGCATGGCTGGAATGACAGAATTGGTAACACTGGGGAAAAATTCTCTTAACTGCTGTTATTGAACAAAGTAATGGCAGGAAGAGGAGGCAAAGAAACATTGACAAATCAACTGCCCTTATTGGAATACAATTTCAGTTTAAAGGCTGCTAGAGGCAGAGAATCCTTAAATTGTGCACTCCAAATCTAAAATTTGGTGCTCGTTTCAGTAGCATTTATTTTGTAGTAAAAATAAAATAAGGAAAACAAATGAATCACTAGCTTTGAGATTTTGCTACTTAGTGGGAAAGGGCAACACGATACTCAGCTTCAGTGGCTTTCTGGGTAGAAACTAAGGAAATCTCATTAGGCCCCAAATCACCATGTTCTCACAATTACTTCTTAAACCAGAAATGATATTGAAACACTCTGGGGGGTTTACAGATTTACCTTTCTTTTAATGCATCCGAGCAGGAGTAGAAAAAGAGAAAAAGGTTCCATGAGCTAGGCAAAAAAAGAGAGGAAAAAAAAGCCAGGGTTGTCTTGACAACACAAACACTGGTTACATTTTAAATAATACTTATTTTTCCTCCTAATTTCAATAGCGATATGTGGTGGCTTTCTAATGCTCCAGTGGGCTAGGCTGAACGAAACCCCTCCTTGTGGGTGTCCGGGCGAGACAAGGCCGAGCCTCTCATGGCAGACGAGGGCGGAAGCCAGGCGGCCTCCGGTTTCCGAGGCAGCCACGCAGTCCCCCACGCTGGCGCCCCTCATCAGCGCGGAGCGACCGGCTGGTCTGCCACTGCCCCTCCTTTCCCCGGATCCTCCTTGTCTTCGGGCCTGGAGTGTGCGTGCGACGAAGGCCGTGGCTACGGCTCAGGCTCCGCAGGACACCCACAGGAGAGACCGGGCTGCGA
The DNA here is from genome assembly GCA_004024845.1 of Tonatia bakeri. Classification (NCBI taxonomy): domain Eukaryota; kingdom Metazoa; phylum Chordata; class Mammalia; order Chiroptera; family Phyllostomidae; genus Tonatia; species Tonatia bakeri. The sequence continues at coordinate 13,939 of PVIA01015043.1, read as the reverse complement.
GAGCTGACACAGGCTTCCGTGGGTCCTCGTGGGCTGCAGCCTGTCCTTGCTCTCCCGCAGATCACATGCCCCTTCCTTCCCAACCGCCCGCGCCGCGGACAGGAAGCGCCCGCGCTCCGCGTGAAGACACGAGCTCTGTGTCGTGCTGGGCCGGCTCCCACGACCGCCGAAGGCCAGATCTCTCCTCTGCGTGTGTGTCTGCAGTCACGCTGCTTCTCTGACTCAAACTTCACTGATACAAAAGATAGTGTATGCATTTTTTTTTTTTTACAATCAGGAAAACAATATTCCTAGGTAGGAGGGAGAACTAAGCACCGTGGAAAATTTATACCAAGAAAAGAATATAAAACACAGTAAATCAGCCATGACAGACAAACACCATGTTTGTTTGCCTACTTTATATGTACTCTTTTTGCAAACTTTTGATCGTACTGGTAACAGTTTCGTGTCTTTTTCTTCATCTTATTATTACATGCTGAGCAGTTTCCCATGTGATTAAAATTATTATGCAAATAGGACGTTTCAGTGGCCGCAGACGTTGTTATGGTTGTGTCCTGTAATACAACCACCCTCCTTTAAGTTGTTTACAACCCTTGGCTGTCAGAGACAACCCTGGAAAGAACACTGCACGCAGTTCACCTCTACCTCTCACCACGGCTGTGGGATCAACTCCTAGAAGAGGAAGGTTTCAGAGTCTGGGGACATACTATCAAATGGTTGTGGTCACCACCTTCAGGTCGTGCAGCATCTCATATTTAGGACAACGTTCAAAATATTCATCAACATTACAGCATGGGCATCAATGGACTGGAACCGATGACGCCGTATGGGCACCGGGTCCGGGAGTACCCTGCTGTGCCATGCTAGGAGTTAACCCTGGGGTCGGGGAGGGGTCAGACTGTCCGTGTGGTTTTACTGGGAGGGTTTGAGGCAGCTGCCCTTTACCATCTGAAAGTTAATAATATTTCAGCAGATACTATAGTTCCACTGGGGTATAACCAGTGAACATCAGCTAGTGTTGAAGTTTCTACCCTTCCCTTCTGCAGGCTGAATAAACCTCAGTTATTTCAGACTCCACTCCCCCAAACCCCGGTGTCTTTATTTTTCCAAAGTTCAAGCCTCTTTATAGATTTCCTAACAAGTCCTACAAATTGCATTTAGTAAAGACGAGATTAGGCCAACAGTCTAAATGTGGCCTTTTAAGCACTGGCAAAAGCAACAAAGAACAAAGTACAAATCGAGAAGGAAAGTGTACAGTGTATGCAAACGTAGCTCGACCGTTGGAAAAGGAGTCGGTTTCTAGATGATGGGATAAAAGCAGGACAACATCAGCTCTTTCACTGGAGTAACCGCTGGACAGGTCAGAGTGGAGAAGAAACTCATCTCAGTCACATACATACACCCCCAGACCCTTGGTGGCTCTCTGCCCCACAGCCTGTCTCCTTACTCTATAACGGCACTTATGACAAGACCTGGCAGTTACTTGATTTAATCTGCTTCTCCTACCAAGACCTCCTACTCCAGGAAAATTGACTGACTGGTTTAATCATCCTCAGAACCTTGCCAAGAGTCTGCCCCAGAGAAGGGCCCTAATACACATCAGGTGATTCACATACCAACCTGCCCTTCACCAATTCATTGTTTCATTAAGTGAAGTTCCCCAAAACTCAAAGCTTGTTGTTTCTTACTATTTCCATCTGGGATTATATACAAATCCTCATCTCTCAGAGCCAAGAAACAGATAGATGAGGCAGGGAGTTTCAGAGACATGGAGTCTGGAAATGCCTGTTGTCCTCCAACTCCTGTCCCTCCCTCAACTGGTCTTCAGAGAAATAAGGAGGGAAAGACAGCCCAATCCTACTTCTGATCATTACTCCTACACTTCCTTCAACCTCTTCAAATTAGGAGCACAAATGCCAACTGGAATCATTATCAGGGTGAGAACTCAACAGCAGGAGACCAAACAAGGCACTTCTCAACTAGTCTAGAAATCGCATTACCGAAATCTAGTTTCCCCCCCGTTACTGCTTCTCTCTCCCAAATCTTGACATCTAGCAAAGTGGGCAATGAGAATCCCAAGCTCACTCTAATTATTCGAACAACTGCAGTAAAGAAAGAAGACGATGTCTAACCTGTCCTTCCTTTCAAACCTGTCAGGTTGAATGCCCACCCATTCACACTTCTCCCCACAGACCCACAGCAGCTTCTCATTAGGGTGCTGGGAACAACGAGACGATTACAGTGCCATCTTCCTTTCCCAGCTAGTTTGTCTGACAGTTGTGTGGAAAACTGATGATTCCTTTTGTCTTTAATTCCACCACTTTGGCACATGTTCCTTTAAATCTGTGTTTTGATTAAACCACTCTGTCCAGGTGCCCCAAACGCAGGAGGGCCTCAACTCTCAAGGAACTGAAAGAAGTGTATCCTGATGACCATACACAATGCAAATTTGATTTCTGTGTGTGTTTGGTGAAAGAATTCCTTTCTGGGGAGAGGAGTGGGGAGGTGATCCAATTAGGATATGCACTTTTCCTAAATGTCTTCAGAATCAGTACACTCTGAAAATCACAACAGCTGAACTGCCGCCAGGCTAGGCAAGGTTCTGGAATAATTTAAACTAGAGTCAAACACAAACTCAACAGCAAAGTAAAAATTCACCTTCTCCCAAGTAAACCTCAAAAGATACAGAAATGTAATGTGCACACTACAAAGCCTTGTACTTAAGCCTTGGCTTTAGAGATCAAATATGAAAGGAGGAAAAATTAGGTCCTGATCTTTGCCTTCATATCTGATGTCACCACAGCTAACAGTGTCTGGCCCTGTTCACTTACTCTGCGAACTCAGAAGCTCAAGGAGGGGAAAAGTGTGTTCTGGATACTGCTAAGGACTGGTTAAGGGACATGACTATTACAATTGCTCCGGTGAAGAGCTGCAATTAAAGGAGGCTCCTGCCTGTGCTGATAAGATTGCTGTGGCCATAATGCAGTGGATATACCATTTTGTTTTCTCCTCTCTGAAGACCTACTCCTCACTTTTCCCAGGGTTTAAAAATCATGTTAACAATAAGCAAATACAGCATGGCCAGATGCCTTTCGTGGTCAGATGGTTCATTGTTTAAAAAGCTTCAGTTTAAAATCCAAAAGATTGTTAACAGATGCAGTTTCTGGCTGGAGACTGGGAAAAACCTCACTTAAACAAAAGAGTATGTTGTGATTGGAACTAAAAAGGGAATTACCTTTAAAGATAAGAACCACAAACATTTCCTATTTGAAAATACTCCCCCCTCCCCGGCCCCACCGACAAACCTTTTTGGGGGACCTTTCACAAGAGTTAAAAAACTTGATAGTGGATTGCTGTGTATGACAAACCGTGGCTGACCAACTGGTCCAGCCATTTCTACAGATTTGTTTGGACTTTCAACAAGCCCATAGCATCCATCTCCTGCTCTCCCCCGGATTACTCAATTAGGCAAAATTCCAATTAGTTTCTTTCCAAATCTTTTAGCCCCAGAAATACTTCTGCTGCTTTCATTTTGGCTCTGGAAATAGGTTTTCAACCAGAGACTTAGATAGAGAAGCTTGAGAAATGAACACAGAGCTTGATAAGCAGATAGCCACTGCTGGGACTCTAGTCACTGATGGATAGAAAAGAGCCACTTGGCTGAGAAAGACCTGGCCCCATCTTTAGTTCCCAGTCCTGTGCACTTTTAAACAGAAAGCCTACCTTTCACCTACTCGTGTGCCTGTTTCTGTTGGCTTTTGTGGGCCTTACCCTGTGACTTCACTATGTGTGAGAATGTCTGCAATGCCCTGGGTTCTGATCTTGAAAGATGGGAAACCTGAGGGAGCAGTAGGTAGCCTTTCCTCAGCCTTTGGCTGGGCTTGCTAGTGGCAAGCCTTATTCAAAAGGCTACACAAGAGATGGTTTAAGGAAGACAATCCATTCTCGGTATTGAGGAGAGCCACCATGGCTCCATTCTGAAATGGTCAACCTGTCACTTAGAAGATCACATTCTCAGAAGAGAGGTAAACATCATGCTCTTTCTCTACTCAGGTGTTTATGTTCTCTTATTCATTGCATTATTTCCCAATTTATTAACAGCTCAGAAAGGTCAGTTTTGGCCCTGGCTGGATAGCTCCATTGGTTAGAGCATCATCCCAATACAACAAGGTTGTGGGTTCAATCCCTAGTCAGGGCACAGACAAGAATCAACCAATGATGCATAGATAAGTAGAACAACAAACCCATGTTTCTCTCTCTCTCATCAATAAAGAAAAAAATGCCAGTTTCAGGCCAAAGGCATAGCATGTAGTTTTAGATGTCTGAGAAGCTCTGATTGAGAAAACCCTTGGCACAGCCACCGTCCATTTAAAAGTGAGGTAGATCTATAAGCCCACGGGACTCCCCAGAGAGTTAAAGTGGCTGTGCCCCACTGCTGTGCCACTGCTAACTCACATGAGAAATCCAAGCAGCGGGAATGAAGCTAGCGGAACTGTATTCTCAAAGATCTGTGCGATCTGGCCAGGTACTCGCAGGAAGGGGCCATCCATCAAGAAATGGGATTTTGAGCCAGTGGCCACATCCATATCCAGCCTCCTACATGCGCACAAGAGACAAGGCTCGCAAGGGGATTTGATAGGCCTGGAAATTGAAAAATGAGCAGCAGCTGCGAGCCTGAGGTCATTACTATTCTCTAGGGTTTGCCTTTTCTAATCTAAGGGGCAGTAGTTTCCATGATTAACTTTCAATTGCTGTCAGGGGTGTAATAAAATCTGGGAAAGAAGAAAACTTTCCCCTCGGTAAGCTGCTCCCATTTTCCTGCCCTTTCCTTTCCTCCGGTGCATACTTCAATCCCCACTTCACGTTGCTTCCTAATTTTGAGAGAAAAAAATCTGTTCTCGGATGAGCCAAAACAGACAGTGTCCTCTGTGTGCACAGGCTCTTGAGGACTTTTCTTCTCAGTTCCAGGGGCCAAGAGCACGTGGAAAGTTCCCTTGTTTCCAAAGGCCTTACAACACCATTACTTGCAGAACCGAGCACATTATATTTTATTTTAAAATTCTCTCCAGGTGTATTATATCTTGTTCCTGAATCATGGCGATCAGTTCAATGAAAGAGAAGCTTCCAGGTTGGTGAGATGTGCACAAAGAGAACGGGAGAAGAGGACTCATTCACTCACACACACATCTCCCGGGCATGGCCGCAACAGGACCCTTAAGGCAGCACCTGGTCTGACCTGATAGCGGCTTGAAGACCATACTGAGAAGTCACAGCTGGACGGGTCTCTCAGCAAGGGCCCCTGGAACCGAACCCCACACAGAGTTTATCAATGGTAACTGCTCAGGTAGAAAATTAAATGTGCTTCAAATTGTTGACAGGTCAGTATGACAGTGATGATAACTTAGTGGTTCACTCATCAGACATTCATTTCAAAGTATCGGAAGCTGGAGTTACAGAGATGAGGAAGACATGGCGCCTCACCCCGAGGCATGGACTCTGGCTGGAGAGGGGCGTTAGCAGGCTCACACAGGAGAAGGCTCCTGGGAGGGTGGCACGCCAGTTACTCAAGGCAGCAAAGAGGGGACAGGGGGCTGAGAGACAGCCATGTGGCAAATAGTGGCCCCAAAATGTATACAAGTCAGCTAAGAAAGGGCTTCCCTGACAGAGACTGTGTCTTGAAAAGATACTGGACTGCTGTAGTTTGTTTCTGCCTCTCTGGGACGAAAGTGAGCAATCGGAGTGTGGAGAGAGGTAACATCTCTCCTAGGTGCTAGCCTGCGCTTCCTGCTAACCCCAGCTTGATTCAAATCTCTGTTGGCACAGAAGGGAAGGGAAAATGTCTGAATGTGGCCATGAGCAGGACTGGTTCCAAAAACGGGGTGGGACTGGTCTAAGAATTTGCCGCCAGGTTTAACAGATGGAAGACTGAAGGCGATTGCTGGGGACACAGCCCCCAGGCTGATGCCCTGGAATAAGAGCTTTAGTGTTTCTGCCGCCAGTACCACCCTCCCCTTGCATGAAGGTAACAGGACACCCAGCTTTGAAGTGGGGGCGACCACCCAGATAAAGACTGTGTGCCTTGCAATGAGGTATGGATGTCTGCTAACAGTGGGATGTGAGGGGGAATTCAGACGTATAACTCCCGGTACGTGCCCCTTAGAGTGGAGGTGGGGAGGTTTTGCCTTCCTTCCCTCTCCTCCACCCTTGATTTGAGATGTGCAAAGGCTGGAGGGCCACCATGAGGACGAGGCCTGAGAGCCGGCGAAATGGAAAGTTGTTGGAAGGCTGTCACAGAGGATTGTGACCTCACAGTACTAGCCCTAACCTACCTATACATAACCTTTTACATGAAGAGCGAGGCAGGGTGGGGAGACTTTGATCACTGTGTAAGCCAATGTTACTTTTGGGTCTCAGTTGTACAGGATTATGAGTAACGGTTACAGGTACAAGGTGGGGGTGGGGGTGTCCAGTGAAATGTTGATAAAAACAATATCCAAGGAGTCGGCACTTTGCCGAAGGCAGCACCAAGGCCACAGCAGAATGGCTTCAGTTGTTTGTACATTATAGATAGCTGTCTGAATTCTGGTGGTGAAATGGGCGAGCAAAGGGAATCAAAATTGATAATCTCCCAGTTAACCATGTATGCAATAGATGTCTTACCTTTTTCTTGCTACAGTATATCTGCCATTTCTTCTCAGCTGGAAGTGCAAACATGGCTTCCCTGTGTTTGTCTGTGAGATCAAGTTCATCCTGAGAAGAAAAATAATAATTAGTATTTGATAGATTATCTGTTATCCCAGTAGAGGAAGTTATCAGCATCATCAGTGAGAGAGAAAAAACACACCAACATATATTTAAATGAATTCAGAAAAGACCAAGAAGCTAAATTAAGGTGTATGTTTCCACCACTAAAAAGGCACATCCCTCACATGGGGCTTAGCACCGAGCACAGCAGAGAGGCGAGGCCCTGCACTTACGGAAGGGTGTGGGGAAGTGGGCTGAGCACAGACAGGTTATCCTGAGTTACATGCACTGCTGCAGAGGGTCCATTGATCAGTACACGCCATCAAAGCTCAACTTTGCATGGATTAATCATATTACAGATCAGAGCTTGCTAGAGATGGCTCCACAAACACTGAATATCAGGCTGGGGCCTGAAGGACTTGGAAGTGATCAGGGGAGCGAAGGAACAGAATCACAGGCTGGGATATGGTCACAGACTCGGTGCATTTGGGGGCACGGACAAGCCTGGCTAAAGCACTGGGATTATGAAAAGCATCATCACATAAAAGCTTTGAGAAGCAGAGTGACTAGTTCGTAGAAAGTCTTAAATACCAGACTAAGCAGTTCATTGTCTTGACCAAGGAGATCCCGTGAAGGTTCTGAAAAGTGGAGTGACATCTTCATCGCCATCAACGCCACTGATATTTATTCAGTACTTCATGTGCCAAGCATTGTGCAGGCATTTTCTCATCTAGTTCTCATAACAACCCTAAGGGTTCCACTCACTGCTACCTACTCCTTGTGATGATGATCCCTATTTAACACAGCGGGGGCAAATTCAGGCAGAAGACTGGGTGAGTACCTTGCTCAAGACCGCACACCTGGTAAACAATGATGGGCTGGACTTTGAGCCCAGAGCTGTCTGACTCCAGAGCCCAGTCTCTTGGTCTCTCAGACCAGTGTCTGGAAGCATAAATTTTACAGGGGTGTGCAGCTTAGATTGGACACTACGGGGAGGGAATTTACAAGCATCCAAAGAGTAACAACAAAGAGATAATGAATATACAGTACTTAGAGGAAAGTTCTTGGCATTTAACAACTCAATCCATGGTTGGAAGTATTACTGGCCCATTACTGGAGCATTGGGCCCATTTTTATCCCTATAGGGAAAGTTATTCAGTTGAGGGCGGTGGATTACTGGGTGTAAGATTTTTAAAAAGATGCTATAAATTAATGCACAGTTATGTTTAGATTCCTGAGAAGTACCAACAGGTCCCCTCTCTGAATGCCTTTGGTGTGCATCTGCAATCCTGCCATTTGTGGTTCCTGACTTTCTATCTCATACTCTTACCTCCATTTAGTCATCAGGTCCGTTATTTCTGCCTTGAAAAGTCTCACGATTTTCCCTTTGTTTCATTTCCAATGAAACCACCCAAACTTATGCCCTAATAACCTCTCCCTTGGCTTCTGGCAATAGCCTCCACATGTTCCTCCTTGCCCTTCCACTTCTTCCCACAGCAGGGCCAGAATTCACTAAGGAGTGAATTCTCAAACTTGAGCAACATCAGAACCACCGAGAGGACTCTTCACATCACTGATCACCCAGTGTATAGGACTGAGCAGGTGGGAGGAAGTGTGAGAATTTCCATTTCCACTTGGTTTCCAAGTGTTGCCGACGCTGCTGGTCCGGCACCACAGAGCACCTGCGGCGTTTTGGGCTCCCGGCTCAAAAACCTCCGTTCATCCCCCATTATCTACAAAATGAATCACACATTCCTCGGCCTGCCTTGAGGGTCTTCCAGGTATAACTCTGACTGACTTTGCCAGGCTCATTCTCCTTATCCCCTGAAGTCCTGTCTTGTTAACACCTACACCACCAGGGCTTGGCCACTCAGGGCCTGATACGTGCTGGCTTCCTGGGTAAGTTCTTAATGTCATCAAACTTTTACTTCCTCAGCTCTAGGATGGGCATATCATTTCTCTTGCAGGGCTATTGTGAGGATTAGCAACATCAACTAAGCAGGGAGTAATGCCTGACAAGGGCGGAGGTGGGGAGGGATGGCAAACTGTACCATTGTTATTCCTCAGCATTTAAACAGAAATCTTCTTCAAGAACAAAGGTAAACAGTTAAGTCACTAAAACATACCCACATACTATTACACCTCAACCACAAAAAAGCTAGTTAAGAATGTCAACAATTAATAACCTGGGAAAGAACGGTATTTACAGAAAGTTCCATTATAAGGGAACATGCTAAAAATGTTTAAATTTTGGCATGCAACTATTATATATGTGAAGTAATTATTTTTCTTCCTTCCTTTCTTTTTTAATTTCCTGTAAGTCACACCTGCTTTCACCTATTGACGAATGGGGAAAGTAATGGTGACATAAATCACTTCCAAACAATTAGGATTACATGGGGGGGGGGGGGGCTGTGGGAGTCAGTTATCCAAACAGCTTGGTAATATGGTGCTTAGTTTGGGGAAAGGATTGTGATTTGTAAGAAAATGAACAGTGTTACTAACACTGCATCTTTTACTATACTGTGGGACTGTGTTTTTGCTGAGCATGAGATGTGAAGAAATGCAAATCCTAAAACCTAAAAATTCACAGCAAAGGGTATTAATATTACCATATTTTGCTGTTAGAGGCAGAAAACTTCTGTGTCTTCTGCCGAGACACAGAAATGGCCAATTTTGAATTGAGAGAACTCAGTTGGACAAGGATTTAGAGGCAGATGGTTTTATGCAAGCAGCGAATTTCCATAAAATAAATTAAAAATTGCTATTGGGTCTCTGGATATAATTTTAGATGACAGTAAAAAAGGGAAGGAATGAAGGGATACTGGTAATAGTCACAGCTAGCAATTAGTGAGCACATTCTGCGTTCTCAGTGTTAGTATTTTATATGAGCTAATTTAGTTTATCCTCCCAACAATCCCATTAAACAGATAACATTACCACATTTTCCAGGAAACTGAATTCAGAGAGATTAAATAACTCGCTCAAGGTAACAATGGTGGAAGAGAAACTTGAGTCTAGACTGTCTGGTTACAGAGCCCACATTCTTAACCACTGGCCTGTTCATTGATCATTCAACAGGTAGATAGAACCACGCCACTGATGCAAATATGAAAACACATGCTGTCTGTTAGTAGAAGGGAGGGTTTTCAGGTCAGACATCCCTCAGGTTCAGGTCTGGGTCTTCCGGCTTATGTAACCTTGAACAAGTGACTTAACCTCTGACTTTCAATTTCCTCACCTGAAAAATGAGAGTCACAATATATGTCTGATAGTACTGCAAAGATTCAGTCGCGCAACCAAAAAGTATTTTTTAAAAATTTTATTTATTTATTTTTAGAGAGGGGGGAAGGCGAAAGAGAGAGAGGGAGAGAAATATTGATGTGAGAGAGGAATAGTGACTGGTTACTTACGGCACACCCCCAACTGGGGATCTGGTCCGCTCCCAGGCATGCACCCTGACTGGGAATCAAACCACAACTTTTCAGGCTGCAGGATGGCACTCAATCCACTGAGCCATACCACCCGGGCCCAGAAGAGTGTTCTGAGTGACTACTAAGCATCAGGCATTGTGCTAGGTATAGAGGACAAAAAGGTATCACAGAGCTCATATTCTTGAGCAGGTGGAAAGGAAGTCGAATAATCACATGACGCCCACACAGGAAGCTTCAAGAGCCCACTTGTCGTGGGAAAAGGTGGGTTAGTGAAGACTGTCCCTGGGAAGTGAAGTGAGCTCTGAGAGATAGCTAGGAATTAAATAGTTTAAACAACAACAACAGCAGCAACAAGAAAAGCAGTACAGACAGTAAACAGCAGCCTTGAAGGCCACTATCAACTTTGGTCTTTATCCTAAGAGCAATCAGAGGTCACTGGCAGATTCTGAGCAGGAGACTGACATAGATTAAATTAGATAATAACTGGGAGTGCCTAGGCACAGTGCCCAGGGTGTAATAAGACCTCCACCCTCCATTCCAAAACTGTCTCTGCTGTGACTCATTCCATTTTAATAATATGGCTGAGTCAGGCATGCGGGACTCGAAGAGATTATCACAGCCTTAGAGATCAATCAACACTTACTCGCTGTCCTACCCCCTCCAGGACCAAGGCCAGACATTGTAAAGAACACAAAGATGAATAACAGACCCTGATTTTATGGAATTTAGAATCTAGTCAGGGAGACAAGATGATAGAAGGCTTCAGCGGTACCCTTTCTTTTTAGGATAAAGACCACATTTCTTAGCTGGTGGGTAGAGACACTTTATGACATGGCCTTTGCCAACCTGCCCTCCCTCCCCCACTCCCCCTCCGGCAGCAGCCTCATTTCAGGACTTCTGGTCACATGTCCACTTGCTTCAGGGATTGGCAATTAATGCCAAGACAAAGGGAACAAATTTTCTGCCACAATACCTTAGCCTTGAATAGCCTGGCTCCATTCATTGGCCACCAAGTTTTTTTTTTTTCATTATTGGATATTTTTAAAAGTTGATTAAAGGAAAATGGCTTAGTGACTATTGAAAGGAGAAATTTTACTAAGCATCATTCCTCTCCACAGATCGTTCAAGTTTCTGAAAAACCAAAAACAAAACCCTTCATCTTGGAGAGGATAGTAATTATATTGTTATAAAATTATTTATAATATCTTAGAGGAAAGATATTAATTACATATGTATTTTATTAAAAAGACAGGACCTTTAAGAGAGGCCCAGCTGTGGGAACTAAAGTTCTGGGCTTCATCCCTATCAAAGCATATTATTAAGCCCTACTTCTGAAAGATTCTGTACCAAGAAATCTCACCAGCCCTATGCTCTGGAGTGGGCAGGCAGGTCTACAGAGAAATCTACATAAATCAGAAAACAATTGGTACAGTGTGAATAAAGCTAAGGAAATGGATTGATCTGCTAGATAAAGCAAGGGAAGGAATTTTGAAATAATGTACAATAAGGGTCTTGAAGGAGTTGAAAAAGCTCTGTGAACTAAATGGAAGTACAGGATTATTTATAAAACCTCCAAAGCAATATTAAATGCATTCATTGTTTGAAAATCTACCAAATCAATAGATTTCTGTGAGTCAACAATTAAGTTTCCGGCTAACAAGAGAAATCTCTAATACAGGAAATTCAGGATTTCTATCCCAATGAGTTAAGCTAATTCTTTGCACACACTAATACATTCGCAGAGAGGCAGGAGGAGCAGGTGGTTAATGCTGGGGGATGGAGGAGGAGGAAACGGGGAGAGGGAGAAGCTAAGGCAGGCCTCTGCAGTCGCCTGACAACCAACTCACTGGTCAGTGTGTGTCTGTGTTTTTGGTTGTTTGAGTTGTGTGTGGATCTCTGTGTATATGTGTGTGTGTGTGTGTGTGTGTGTGTGTGTGTGTGTGTGTTACTTTTTGATGGCCCTTGACCATCTATCTGACTCAATGTACAGAGCTCACAGAATTTCTAGCCATATCATTACTCAGACAAGGCTAACTTTTCTCCTTCAAATTAAATATAACAAGTATCTGCCTACAGCAAACAAGCCCAATTCAATTCACCCATCCTCACCCAACCCACACGCCAAAGTTTCCCACAGGCCCCCAAGCTTCACACACACCCAACACTATTAGCAACGCCTGCCTTGTCTGGATTCCACCCTCTCTGTCATTAACCCTGTCCTCCCATCCTGCAACTCAACACTACCAGAAATAAGTCAAACCTTCAAGGGGCAAGTCACCAGACCTTCAGTCGTGTGGCATGGTGACAACGGCACCACCACCAGGAAAAGGCCAGGTAAGGCAGATGGTGGACTCAGGGGTGGTGCTTTGGCAGTATGGAGACAATGTACTACTGGGCTGTGACAATTCTTTAAGTTTATGAACATCTACCCCCTCACAACCAATGACCGTCACATCCAAGAGTCAGGAACTGCCAACGCAGATCTTACAATTTAACCACAAGACCCTGAGAACAGTCTTTTATCTTCCCAGTGATCGTTTGGAATCTGAAAGTTAAATAAGATTTTTGTCATATTAAACAGAGGTATACTCTGAATTGTTAGCTGCTTCTAACCAGTCAGGAAAGACATAAATGGAAAACAACAGAGTTTTACATTTCAAAAGGGATGTGCACGCCCAGAAAGCAAACCTTAAAGGTGTTTGGCCTGTAAGATTCCTGCCGACATTCTTAGTCACTTCACAAAATGCCACAACATGACTCACTGCCACCTACACAGTAATGCTGTGTTTGACAGGCCTGTCTTCCTTCAGTATATAAAAATAAGGAGGAATCCTACAGGCAAAGGCTGACTAGTGGAAATAATTTTGGGTTTCTTACTACCAATGGTTCAGTGTTTTACACTATTTCCCTTTCGGCCTTTAATAGTAGGCAATGCAAACTACCCACATTCTGCTAGACAAAGTCTGCTGCTAATTGTAGGCTTCTCGTTTCGCTTCTTTGTGTTATTTCAACTAGAAACTCATTAAAGTAACTTCAACTTTTAATTAGTCTGTATCACCAGCAGTTTTCCAATAATTTAAAATAAACAGCTCTGTTCTGAAGATGTGTTAAAATCATCTTCCCGTAGCTATCCAGCTGCCCCAATTTCCAGTTTTTACACCTGCAGCTCAATCTAGTATAACTTCTGTTGACAAGGCTTAATTGAGAGAAAGTCTAAGCCGTGTTTTCCTAATTGAATGGAGGGGCTCTGTCTCCTGGGACACAGAAGCAGCTGTAAGGTGACAGACAGACGAGAAAAGCGCGGGTGAGCAGCCATGAAGCCCAGAGCCACACATGTCTCCCTCTCTCAGCGACACCAGCACTGCTCTTGTCAGCCCTTCCCACACCTGCTCAGCATTCCCTCCAGAGACTTGTTTGACAGCTTAGGTGACATTTTTAAGTTTTAATCGGGTCACAAGACATCTAGTGCAATGAGTCTTTCCCACATGGCATCTATTTATTTTCTCATGTAGTATCTGGTAGAGAGACTTGTTAAGGACAGAAAATATTTCTTAAACATTAGCACACTTATCCTTTTAATCTGCTACCTTTCATGCCAGCCACACTGTTACTCCCATTGTAACTGACCTCCAAGTGAGGACGAGCAAAGAGAATGACATCGGGTGATGGGGTGCAGGATGAGTGCAAGGCCTAGCCCAAATCTGTCACTACTACTTCGAGAATAATCCAAAATACAAACCCAGCTGCTGAAACATTCAGCA
>PVIA01015042.1:0-24287 GCA_004024845.1 Tonatia bakeri | reverse complement strand
GAGACTAGGAGCAGCTGCTGTTAGCTTATTGCAGAATCATACAGATGAAGACTTCTGGAAAGATCTATGGTGTTTTTCTGGGATGAGCTGCTGCTGCTCATTGCTCTCTGGGTTGCAAGTCACATGGAGACCCCTTGGAGATTAGAAGAAAGATAATTTACCTCCCAAGGAACATATAGAAAGGACCCATGGACAAAGGCTAAGAAGGAGTAGGATTGAGGGTGGGAGGTGGGAGTGGGTGGGATGGAGGAAAGTGGTGGCAGGAAAATGGGACTTTAACAACAAGAAAAATAAAAAAAAAAAAGAATTCAGCAGGTTTGAACCTTATTTGGTAAATCTGTGACTTCACTCCCAGGAACCCATAGGTGCAGTCAGTGGAGAAGGTCAGAATAGCTGTGATCTTGTGTCCCAATAGTTAAGTGAGAATTTTTTGCAAACCTGTCTGACTCCTGGAGAAAATCTTTGAAAATTTTAGGTAGATTTTTATATTCTTTTTTAGTTTTAGGAATATATATATATATATATATATATATATATTCTGATTAAAGAATTAATTAATCATTCTGATTAAAACTGTTTGTTTTTCTTTTTTCCTGAAAGATATTGCTAGAATTCCTGGGTTATTTTTTTCTAAATTTCTGTTATTGTTTTCTTGAAGTTTATTAGGAATGGTAGTGGAGGGGCTATAAAGGAGATTAACAAAGTTAAAGGAGAAAGAAAGAGGGCAATTCCAGACAATAACAAAACCTAAGAGAGCAAAGGAAGTAGTGAAGGAACTGTAGAAGGAAGAGGAATAAGATGCTCACATTTATTAGCTACAGGAGCCTTCTTTAGTTTAGAAAAAGCTAGTAGAAGATTTTATTATTCTTTGTAGAAAGAAGATTTTTCTGTGCTCCTCCTATAAGGAGAAGCCTCTAACTTACAATGAAGATATTTTTGTCATTTATTCAGTTCAATTTTATAACCATCTTTTAAAAAATATTTTGCATGCCAAAACTAATTAGAGGTCAAAAAAATTCTACTTTGATCATCATAAATGGATACATATTGTATTAATATCTTCACACTGGTGTAAGTACTTGCAAGTTAAGACTTTTTATTTATTGTCTATCTGTCAGAGTAGTAATGAGGACACTGGGGATGAGAGACTTTAGCTGTGGAGGCTTGGTTTCTCACATCCATTTTACTATTTTTATTATCTTTGAAATATGACTGATTTCTCCCCTACCAGCATTCCGTTTGGGGTTATGGTTACTACATTCCAGAGGTCTTCCTGTTTGTAGACAGTGCAAAGTTCTGCTTTCAGTTATAGGTTTGTGTTGGCGAAGTTAATTTAAGAGCAGAAAACAGGTCTATCCCCCCTGTGTTTAGAAGGCTGCATCCTTCTCTTATTGTCAATACATCTCTTGCAGCCTGTTTTCCTGAGGAGATTCCACCATTTTCCTCACAGCTGCCAGGTTGTTTTTATTTTAACTTTTTTTTTTTAAGTTTCTATGTATGTTTGTTTGTTTAAAGAAAAAACATGGAAAAAGGGAGAGAGAGAAACACTGATGTTAGAGAGAAACATCAATGGGTTGCATCTTGTGTGGACTCTGACAGGGGACCAAATTTGCAACACAGCCATGTGCCCTGACCTCTAGTCAAACCAGGGACACTTTTTGCTCTGTGAGACAATGCCCAACAGGCTGAGACTGAGCAGTAAGGTTTCCCCTTTAGTTCAACTAGAGATCATGACAGCCAGATGTGAGTGTATTTTCTTGTCTCACCTTTCAATTCTTCTAGCCAATCTAATGATCAAATCAATTAGAGGCAGATTAGAGGCAGATTAATGGGAGACAATTTACAAAGTCTATTATACTAATGAATATTCTGAAGTGAAAAACATAGAGACCAAAGGAAGTATTGTATAGTTAAGACTTATATGAATTCTGAAGATAAAGAACAAAAGCATTGTAGATTGAGGCTTCAAAATGAGAACATTTTGTATGGAGATTCCATAGCAAATAAATGGAAAATAAATATTTGCTTGGCATTTCTGTGGGAATGTTCCTCCTTGAGTTGGTCTCCCCTCTACATACTTCCTAGATGGTTAAGGGGCAAGCTCAAAACTTTTTTACCTGTGAGTTCTGTTTCCCAATCACGAGGCCAGAATCAATATCCTAAAAGGAACATCTGGGGAGGCAAGTATGCTTTCCTTCACAACAGAGACAGGGGTCTCAACCTGGTTTAACAAGTCTAACTGAAAGCTCAATTCTAGTACATCTAGTCATTAATTAAAGTCATTGAATACCTAAATTAGTACCAAACATCTTTCTGATGGCTAGTGATACTGAGCATCCTTTCATATACCTCTGAGACTCTCTGTATGTCCTCCTTGGAGAAGTGTCTGTTCAGGTTCTTTTCCCATTTTTTAACTGGGTTGCTTGTCTTCATGGAGTGGAGTCCTGTGAGTTTTTTGCATATTTTGGTGAAAAAAAAAAAACAAACCCTGTCTGAGATGTCATTGACAAATGTTCTCCCATAGAGTTGGTTTCTTTTTTATTTTGCTGATGATATTTTAAGCCATGCAGAAGCTTTTTTTTTTTTTGATGAGATCCCATTTGTTTATTCTTTCCTTTATGTCCTCTGCTCTGGGTGACATATTGGTGGAAATATTGCTGCATGGAATATATGAGATTTTCCTGCCTTTGTTGTCCCCTAGGATTTGTGTGGTATCACATGTAAGTCTTGTATCCATCATCAGGTTATTAAAAAAAACCGTGGTATATTTACACAATGGAATACTACATAGCAGAAAGAAAGAAGGAGCTCCTACCATTCACAACAGTATGAATAGTACTGGAGAGTATTATGCTAAGTGAAATAAGGCAGCCTGTGAAATACAAATACCATATGATCTCACCTATAAGTGGAACCTATACAACAAAACAAACAAGGAAGCAAAATATAACTAGAGAAATTGAAGTAAAGAACAAACTGACAGTAACCTGAGAGGCATGTCCAGAGAGATAATGTGGGTGTGGGGGTGGAAAGAAGGCAAATGGTCCTGGGAAAGGAACATGTATAAAGGACCCATGGACGAAGTCAGAGAAGATAGGATTGAGGGTGGGAGGAGGGGGTTGGTGGAGTGGGGGAAGTGGTGGTGGCAAAATGGAGACAACTGTATTTGAACAACAATGAAAAATGATAAAAAATAAATTATTACCAAAACAGTTAAAATATTGAAATTGCTTTTTCAATTTAAGTATATCAACTTTTGCATTCTTACTACAGAAAATTTAAAAGATATATTTGAATATGCTATTAAAAATGTTTCGTTCTATGGTGTTCACAGCTTCCCTCCTCTGAGGAACTTAATTTCTGAGAAGTAACTGAATGCATTTGTTATGATCTTATCCACGATGGTTGAGGAAGAACTAGGAGAACTGTGACCCTGACTAATGTGTGAGATTAATGTTTATGCTATCAGTACTTACTGTTTAATCATATATTTTGTTGTACTTTTTACAAGTCCCGAATTTTAATTAGTGTTTGCTGAGCTTTTTGTTGCCTGAAAGACTCTAGTCCATTTCAGTTGTTGAGACACTGGGACCAGGAACTCTCTCAGAGGGGCACCTGCTTAGTTTCAGTACCATTCAAATACTCCTACATTTAACTTAATTTAGTTCCTAAATTGCCTACAGCAGGGATGCTTCAGAGAGGTCCTGATGTGACTACAACAACAATGGGTTTATAAAGGCCTCTGCAGTCATGGTGACTTTGTGGTATTGCTGTATTTTCCTAGTCAATAAGGAATGTTGTGTGTGGGTGTCCAGGAGACATTTTGATTCTTCACTCCTTGTTCATTTGTAGATTCTGTAAACGTGTTATGAACTCATACTGTAAACCTACCAGGCACTGTCTGGGACACTGGGGGCATGGCAGTAGATGAGAACACAAGCTGTATATGATTGCTGATGTCCCAGTATATACTTGACAACTAATATTTAAAAGGCACTTCAGGATGCTTTAAGATTTTTAATCCTAGCCAAATTTTTTATCTCAATGTGCTTCTGCAGAATTTTTCTGAATCTCTTTGTATTTACATAACTCTTTTTCTTAGAACACACATTAAATTCTTCAGGAAATTCTTTAATTCTAGAAGATCAGAAAAAGTCCAGAAACTGAGGCATATTTTCATGCTGGTCTGATCATATTCACTGGTCTCCTGGATGATGCACTTGTCTTTACACTGAACTCCCTGCTTACAACCCAGCAGCCTCACAAACACCGGCTAATGTGAAAGCTAAATGATAGTAGTATGTTGGGGACCACCCTGCCTGGTCTCAGGAAGCTGTAACCTTCCTTGACTTAAGTTGAGTGAGAGATCTCTGGACCAGGAGCCACTAAGGAGACAAAACTGATTTCCCTGGCATGAACTCTGCCTGTTCTGTGCCTGGCCTCCAAAGCCTGATCCTTAGCCAATGACGGGTAAGATTTCGCAAGGGGGGAATTGCCTAAGACAGGCATGATAATGAAGAGGCCTCAGGGAAGAGACTCACAGGGCTGTGGAAATGAAGGGGTGATCGACATCAACTCCTGCCCCCTTGGCTTTGTCAAAGCCTGAGTCTTTGTTCTTAGATGTGAGAAATCCAAGTCTCCTGGCTGCCTCTGTCTCCTGCCCAACTCAGGCCTGTGAAAATAGCTAAGGGGTGCAGCCCAGACCAGAGACGGCAGACCCTCGGGGTAATTATTCCTGGGACATAGAATATGCAAGATCCTGTGAGATCTGTTCGCTGGAGGATGTTATTAACTTGGAATTTGAAGACACAGACAGGAAACCAAAACCAGCCCTTTGAGCCATATAGTCTTTTCATATGTTAAAATTCCAATCTCTCTCCAGAATCACAGCAGGAGTTCTTTCAGCATCTTTCTAAGTCACCTATTCCCTTTGATCCTTTCTGCCAGACTGTGAATTCACAAACTGAGTCTGCATTCTTAATAAAAATCTGTTTGGGAATGGAGATGAGGCGATCCCTACTAGAGAGAGTGGCCATTCCCTCCTTACTTCTGCATAGGACCTGGTTTTCTCTGTGTATGTTTTTCTCATGTTTTGAGGAGCCATCCACAGTGTTCCACGCTCACTGCAGGCTGGTGAGCATGCATCAGCAGTACTGTCTCTTCCACCTTCTACATATATATTTTTTTACTTAGTTAATCACCAAAATAAAAGAGACAAATCGGCAGAAATAACAGTTCTTAATATATGGTCATAGAGAATTCACATAAACCTAAAAATTCCAATGTATGTGAGGCAACATTGGGTATATAAAGCATTTTGGACAAAGGAGAAAGAAAGGGGAAATGGTGTCTTTGATTATTTCACAAGTCACAAGGAGTGCTTTACAGGTAGTTGAGAAGAGTAGATCCTACAAGGCAAGAGGACTTTTCTGGGCAACAGAAAATTATTGAGACACAGTGGGTCTCTAGCCAACAGGTGCCTTCCTGAAAACCTTGTATTTACCATGGCTCCCTCACTTTACCACAGGTGCTCCACTGGCCCCTCCTGCAACAGGTAGGTCAGACCCTCACTTATATTATTCAGCTTCATTCTGAGTCTCCAAAATAAACCCCCCTGCATGGCATCTTTAGGGACCCTGGAAACCAGAGAATGCCTAAGACCCTCTCACCCCCAAGGCTTTACAATTTCTCATCTGACTCTGAGCAGACCCCATTCCTCCATGACTTCACTCTGTGTTCACCTCTGCTCACACACAGTCCACCTGTGGACAGGTCCCCAAGAATCTCAGCCAAATACACCAGAGGCCACAGGGATCACAAAAAAGAATAGAAATAGAGAAGATATTTATTTTCAATTTGCTAACTCTGGTGGCAGGATTTGAGGACAGGCATATGTGATTTGTAAAAAGAACAAAAACCTCCACAAAGAATGAAGACTATGATGTCTTCCTTGAGCTGCACATCAAAGAGGTCTTGAGATAGTCTCATTCAGTACATGCCTGTGGGTGGCTGACATAACAGAGACCTGCATGTTCACTAGAGTAGTTGAGGTTAATGGCAGAATATCTTTTCAAATCACTGTGATCTTGTTTCTTGAATACGTATGTGGAATGAGAACACTGTTGATTCTCAGGGCACTGTAGAAATGTGCCCTTTCATGCTGGCAAGTCATCATGGATTCTGAGTCAAGGCTGCTTTGATGCAACTTGTGTCTCCAGAAGAATCTAGGAAGTTAGGTCATCTCCTGCTGTGAACATCAAGTCAGAAGAGAGGGAGACAATCACGAACCTTTTCTTAAAAAAAACTAACAAGATAAGGAAAACATTGGAAGATTTGAAAATATGTTAAGGATTGACACTTTGAGTAAGATGTCATGATCAGCTAGTACAGGGAGGTTATGTTAAAGAGAAATTTGCAAGAAACGAGTTTAAAAATAAAGATACAATTTTATTAAAGACAAAGCAATAGGGCAGTGAGCGAAACCTGAACACCCCTGACACAAAGTCTGGAAGGTTTTACAACAGAAGGAATCATGGGAATGTGTGTTTGCTAATTGACTTTAGACAAAGAAAAGCAAAACATTGCATAAAACCTTAGCAGGAGGTTCTTTTATGTTTTGGCTGTAAAGTTCCTCAACTAAGGTAGGTTTCTGCTCTTCTTCAGAGACTGGCACACCAGGAAGATTAAAAATCAAAGTAATGGGCCTGGTGTTGGAGACAGATAATTCTTCTTAACACTGGTAAGAAGATTGCAAAACCACTTAGGTATGTTTCAAAAGACCGGATTAAAAAAATATCAATAACCAAATTGCAATTACATTTGTAGTGAAATGGTCTAAAACAGACAGATTTCAGAGGTCTACAGTCAGAAAGAACCTGTGTTATGATTCCAGACTCTGAGGGAACATTAGGGCCTCTAAGTCATAACACAAATGCCTTCTTCACAGTGCAGGGACCCACAACTAAATCTCTTTCAGCCAAGAGCCAGTTTGCATCTCCATCATTGCCTGATATTTATAAAGAGGTATCAGTTCCTAGAAATGTAGGTACAGGGGCAAAATAGCTGAGAATCCTTGAACAGAGCCAGGATTGAATCTTCCAGGATGTTGTACTTTTACATAACTCTGCACTCACCTTCTGTTGTTTTTTTTTCCCTTCGCACTTCACGCAAACAAAGAAGGGTATTCTATATCCTACGACATGGCTGCTGTAATCTGCATTGTCCTGATCAGTTACTGAAGGGAAGAGGAACTGACATTCGCCACATAGTTACTCTGCTGCAGGTTTCTGTACAAAACATAACATGGGAGTTTTAACAACCTCTTGATGTTAGAAAGCTTGACCCTCACACCTCTCCTGCAGTAACCATAGTTTTAGGTGATGCCCTGTTCTCCAAGAAATACCAATATAAACATCAGGTCAAAATTAGCCTCATAAAGAATGAGGTTATTTTTAATTCTGTGGGCATCAGTCTGAACTAGGACATTTGAACCAAAGCTTTGTTAGTATTATAAATGGTTCCAATTATATTCTATTAATAAAAGGGACAGAGTCATGCTAAACTTATGCAAATAAACCTACTGCCATGTAAATAAGAATACTCAACAAGATGTGAGAATTTATGGAAAGAAATTAGAAAGAGATCAGTGTTACTACCCACATAGGTGTCCTTTAGCTTCTTTTGGTTGTCCATACAGTGCCCAGGTGCCCTCCACATGATGCCTGGAGAACTTGAATTTCTGCAAGTTCATCACATACTCCCACTGGTCATCACATAACAACTGCCCATGCTCTGAGGGACTCAGTGACTCCTGCCCCGTAAAGATGGTGCATCTGAGACCAACCAAAGGTGGGATCTGCTGTAAAATGTAACCTTAAATCTACAAAAATGAAAATGTCAGCTTTTATTATTGAGCATTTCTTGACTCAATGCAACTCTTCTAAAAATTTTCCACTTTCACAACTAATCTATTTAAAAAGTGCAAAAGATTTATTCAGACTTTAATAACAAGTGAGGAAAGAAGTATCATTTCTATTTTACACCAAGTTTGAGGGGCTCACTTTCAAAGAAACTCTGGGGTTGGTGGCATCACACTTATAATTCCCATATCCTTTCTCCTGACAAGGTCTATGTGAAGGTTCTGTAGGAACAGGACAGCTTTATCCTCTTAAAGAGCCACAGGCTGTCACCGGTGTAAAACCCTGAGTGGAGCTCACAACTGTCTAACAACCAGCAGCACAGTGTCCTTATGCTTTGTGACCGGGGTGGGGGGTGCTGGCTAGAATGTTGGCATTCTCACAGGCTCTGTGGAGAAACAAAGGGTGTGATAGATAGAGAGTGTTTGAGACCTG
Organism: Tonatia bakeri; assembly: GCA_004024845.1. Lineage (NCBI taxonomy): Eukaryota > Metazoa > Chordata > Mammalia > Chiroptera > Phyllostomidae > Tonatia > Tonatia bakeri. The sequence goes on along the minus strand of PVIA01015042.1, from coordinate 15,936 downwards.
GGGCCACCATGCACCTTCTGACATCTCAGCCACTCACAGTCCACAGTTAAGTTTGTAAAGGCCACCTGAGGATGATCTTCACCTCCTCAGAAAAGTTTGTTTCCCTTATTTGAGGAGACATTGTATAAAGGAGGGTTGATTGATGACTCTGCTCTTATTATTTGCACATTACCTGATATCATACATAGAAAACCTGAATGGTTCCCCAAAAATAATCTAGAACAAATAAGTAAACTCAGCAAAGTAGAAGAACACAAAATTAATATTTAGAAATTGGTAATGACTCTATAGAACAATAATAAACTCTCAGAAAGAGAAACTAAAATCAATTCCATTTACTATTGCAACAATAAGAAGAACAGGAATTATCTAAGGTAACTAGAAAAAATATAACCAAGGAGGTAAAGACCTGTACTGTGAAAATTAAGGGACATTGAGAAGGAAAGGGACATTGTATCCAGACAGGTACAAAAACCAGAAGTATATGCCATATTCGTGTAGTGGGAGAATTAACATGATGTAAATGTGCAGGGTACCCAGAGCAATCTGGGTACAGGTTTAATGCTATTCTTATTTCAATAATAATGCCATCTTTCACAGTTCTAGATCATATATTCTAAAAATGTATATAGAACCAAAAGTGGAAAAACCCAAATGACTTTAGAAAGCTTGAGGAAAAAGAAACAAGGTTGGAGACATTGCAATACCTGAAAGAAGCTATAGTACAAGGTTATTTTAATCACAACAGGGATGTACAGTCATAGGAGCAGACAGATAAATTAATGGAACAGAAGAGACAGCTTGGAAATTAACCCATACCTGTGTGAAAAACTAACATTTAATAAAGGAGACAAAACCATACAATGGAAAAAGATAGTCCTTTTAAAAAATGGGGTTGGGTAAACTGAACAGATACATGCAAAAAAATGAAAATAAGCCACCAACTTATACTGTAGAGAATAAACTCAAAATGGATAAAAGACTTTAATGAAAGTTGCAAAGTCATAAAAATCCAAGAAGAAAAGATAGCCAGTAAAATGAGTAAAATGTCAGATATCTCTGTAGCAATACTTTCTTTGATATGTCTCATAGAGCAGGAAAAAGAAAGAAAAACTAAACAAATGAAACTACATCAAATGAAAACCCTTCTGCTCAGCAAAAAATACCATCAACAAAATGAAAAGACAACCCACTATATGGAGAAACATATTTGGCAATGGCATATTGGATAAAGGATCAATTTTCAAAATACATAAGGAACTTACACACCTCAACACCAGGAAGACAAACAATGAGTTTATAAAATGGACAAGGGTCCTGAATAGACACTTCTCCAAAGAGGACATGCAGATGGCTGATAGACATGTAAACAAAGGCTCAGTGTGAGTATGCAGAGGCATGTAGCCACTGTGGGAAACAACCTGGGCTTTCTTATAAAAGAATAAAAATGAAACTGTATTTTGACTAGAGACCACACTTCGGAGAATACCTATTTTTTGAATAGATGTTTGAAAATTCTTAGAATAAACTCATGTTATTGTATGTGCAATAAGACAGTCAGAAAAACAAATACCCTATGATCTCACTTATTTCTGGAAGCTAGTAAACAAAATAGAAACAAAGGCACAAGTATGGAAAAGACTGACAGCTGTCAGAAGGGAAGGGAGGAGGAACTGGAGAGAAGAAGGTGATAAAATTAACCGAAAAACTTGTATGCAGAACCCATAGACCCAGATGATAGTGCAGTGATGGCCACAGGAAAGAGGTGGGCACTGTGTTGAGGAGGGACCAGAAGGGAAAAGTGAAGGCATCAGTGATAGAGTCGACAATCAAACAAGTAAACAAATAAAATAAAAACAATATCATTTTCAGGTGATGTGTTGCAAACACATCAATGACTGTGTCTTAATTACTGTGGTTTAATTACAAATTGAGTAAAATATCTGAGAATTCCAGGTTGCCCTGAAATGCTTAAGTGACCAAATCACATTGGAAATAAATAGTGCTTATGGATACACAACATTAAAAATGTACTTAACTGTAAAAATATTGTGCATGTAAAAATGATCACAACAGCAAATTACATTCATGTGTATTTTATCGAAATTGAAATAAAGATAAAAAATTACTCTAATTTCAATGAGCTTGACACAACTTAATAGAGAGTGGCAGACTGAGCATAAGTTGGCACTTGGTGTGGGATATGCATTACTGGGAGTTTGAGAAGACAAACTCTAATTTCCAATCCCTGGATTTAGTGTGATTGAAAAAAACTGAAGTAAATAAATAATTAAAAAAAAACATAAATTTAGGAAACTGTCACTTTAAGGAAGTAGACTGTGGCCAAGACTGCACTCCCAGGGGTTTCTGAATGTTGACAATGAGCTTTTTTTGACTTGGTGCTTAGTTGTTAGCTTGACTCTGTTTTGTTAATTCATGTGCATGTCGTATCAACTTTTTCATTCTAATAAGTAAATTAGCTTAGAAATGGATGTTCTTGGATTTGTTTCATAGTAATTTTAGCTTTGAATATAATTGCTTTATCTTTAATGTAAACATTATTTTTGCAAAAATATAATAACTCATTTGATAAATGAAAAATTGCCCTTGTTAAAGCCATTTATTAAAATAATATCATGTTTTTTACAAACAACAAAATAATGTTTATTTAAAATTTCCATAATCATCTTTTTCAAAGTAATGAGCATGTTATTAGAGTATGAAATGACCATGTCATGTTAATAAGTATAAATACTTTGCCCTTTGAAAAATGTAATATGCTCTTAAAACTGTAATGGTCTTTCAAAACATCTACATCATGTCCTATAGACATAAATCATCTTGCCTTTAATTAATATGTCCTTTTTAAGGAATTCAAAAATCTAGCAGTGATGTCACAGAAGAAAAAGACCATGCATGCCAACTAAGATATGTCTCAGAAACTCAATATTCAGTAAAAAGTAGAAACACTGATCCATGTGTCTAATCCATGTAGCATGTGTAAGCAGGTATAGAGGAGAACAGAGGAGTTCAGGGGTCTTGTGCCTTGTTATAGGACAATTCCACTGTGAGCTCTTTATCTCTGAAACACAGTGGGAGAAGAGTATAGATTTCTCAGGGCCATTCCAGAGACTGAGTAGAGTCATAATAACCCAGGAAGATAGACCTTTAGAAGCATCCCAGTGTCCTCTCTCCAGAGAACTTCACCCACTATTTTGTGTATTTGGTATTTTGTGATAATAAATAATGATTTCTCAGTGTGATTGAATTTGTTTTCAGGTTATTCACTGTGCCAGTCATGCAAAATTTTAAGTTTATTGTCTTGTGTTACATTGCCACTGATATCAGGAAGGAGGCCCTTCCTTACATGATTCCTACAGGTTAATAGTGCTGGAATCATTCACATTTTATATGCAATAAAACTGAAGAGATTTTATGCACTTTACAATATGCAATTATTAACAGGGGAGCTAATTGCCTTTTTAAATAATGAGCTCATATTCTGCACAGGATTATAGAGGATGAAGTGATACAAAATTAAACCTGAAATTCCCTGGCCCAATGCAGCTGATATTTCATTGATGAGGTTAGAAAATCAAAAAAATAAACAAGCAGTATTTAAGATGGTGATAGGTCCTCTCCAGGATAATAAAGTTTGATGGATGAGATAGAAAATGGGTGGGTTTGGGGTTACTTTCATATGTAAAATGGTCTGGAAAATTTTTCATGACTATGTGACATTGGAGGAAGATATGGAACAGGGACAAGTGGGTCAAGGATATTTCTGGAAAAGTTTATTTCCAGAAGAGAGAAGAGCTTCTGCAGTAGAGCTGGACCAGGGGATTGCTTGCCATACTTGAATATCTGAAAGCCACTATGGCCAGAATAGATGGGATACAAAGAATGGCAGGAAACATATAAATAGGAACCAGATTTTCTAGGGCAGTGCTATCAAATAGTGATATTTATGAAATTAAAGAGCCTAGGACAGAAAGTAGACCAACTGCATCATGTAGTGTCCTGTTTATCTCAGTTTACATGATCTTCACTGCAAGGCTTTCTGAACCAGAGCACTGACTTCCTTGATAATCTTGGTGTTCTATGTGGATGAGCACTTTGAGCAGCACTCATGTGGGACATTTTGGACTGTGGTAAAATAATTGCAATTTTTTGTGATTGAGATACAAGTGACAGGAAGACTTTGGGAACAAACAAAAAAGCAAAAAATGACCTGAATTGTGTTTTAAAAGAATTCATCTCTAAGATTTACAGATATTTTTCTAGTGTGATTGATATTTGTGTAAGGGAGGCAGCAGAAAGGCTAGTTAGAAGACTATTACATTATCTCATGTAGAAAAAATGTCAGGGCTTGAACCTTCATGTAATAGTTTCATCTACACATTGGAAATAGACTGCAGGTGTGCTGATGGATCAGAGATGAGTGTGAGAGCAAGAGAGGCATCACCAATAATGCCAAGATTTTATACCTGAGTGTAGAAAGGATGGAGTTGACCTTGACTGAAAGAGGAAAGAGTCTGAGAGGATCAGGTTGAGAATTTGGGAGGATGAAATTCTTGTTTGTGCACATGTTTCATTCGAGGCGTCCTTAATAATTAATATATTCACCCCAAAATAGCTTAACTTGTTTTCTATAAACCCTTTGGAAAATACAAAATAACTGAAAGACTGAACACAGCAATTCCCAAAATCTCTAAAAAAACCTTAAATATGACACTTCTAGAAGATGGAATTGGTTTGTTTATATGTATGCTGTACTTCTCCCAGTTTTCAGGGACATGGAGGTGGTGGTTTTTGGACCGCTGCTACAGAGGCTCCAGAGTTGCTGCCAACATCAGAGAGTTCAGGAAAACATAGCGTCGCAGACCTCCGTGCTGCCACTCTCGGGAGCGAGCGGGAGCGGGAGCGCAGGGGTGGACTTGGTCTCCGCCCATGAACTCGTCTTAAAGGAGCAAGACCAAGTAATTATAGTCTCTACTGGGGTCTGGGGACCTTTACCCCAGGGAACGGTTGGTCTAATTTTAGGAAGGTCCAGTATGACTATTAAAGGTATTTTTGTTCAACCAGGAATAATTGACTCAGATTATAAAGGAGAAATTAAAATTATGCTCAAGGCATCCGGTTTTCATATCATTCCAGCCCAAACACGGATTGCCCAGCTTCTCCTCCTCCCCTATGTAGCTCCTAAGACTCAGTATGTGGAAAGAGGGGAAGGAAACTTTGGTAGCACAGATGATCAGTCGTTTTCTGGACAGAATCAATTAAATTAAATAAACCAATTTTACAAGTAAAGATAAAGGGTAAAGCCTTTCATAGCCTCATAGATACAGGAGCAGACATTTCTGTTATTTCCAACCAATTCTGGCCACCTGAATGACCTGTTACAGACAGTGGAACATTTATCACAGGCGTTGGAGGAATTTCTCAACCTCAGATCAGTGTGTGGTCTCTTATGTGTTATGGGCCAGAAGGACAGATAGGAAAAATTCGACCATATGTTTTACCTATGCCCCTTAATATTTGGGGCCGTGACCTTCTCAGTCAATGGGGAATGCAAATCTCTCTGCCGCATTTTCCCTAGTGGTCACTGTTTTTAAGAATCCCCTACCCCTCACCTGGCTTTCTAACACGCCAGTATGGGTTGATCAGTGGCCTCTTAAAGGGGAACGCTTTGAACAAACCTGCTTGTTAGTTAAACAACAATTACAAGCAGGTCACATAGAACCTTGGAACACGCCCATCTTTGTAGTTCCAAAGAAATCTGGCAAATGGAGGCTTATTCATGATTTAAGAAAAATTAATGACTCTCTCCAGCCTATAGGCCCTCTCCAACCAGGTATTCCTAATCCTGCCTGTATTCCTAAAGACTGGCCGCTATTAATCATTGACTTAAAAGATTGTTTTTTTACCATCCACTTAGCAGAAAAGGACCGGGAGCGTTTTGCATTTTCCCTCCCAGTCATTAACAATTCCCAGCCTTTACAAAGGTTTCAATGGAAGGTTTTGCCTCAGGGTATGCTTAATAGCCCTATGATTTGTCAACTGTTTGTTCATAGTGCCATTCAGCCAGTGAGAGATCAGTTTCCTAATTCAATTATATATCATTATATGGATGACATTCTGATTGCGCCTCCCTCGCAAGACATTTTAGCAAAAACTGCTTCTTTTCATAAGGATTCCGTAGCCTCTGCTGGACTAGTAAATTGCTCCAGAAAAAATCCAGCATTCAGAGCCTTGGAAATATTTGGGCTACATCTTTCTTAACAGGACAATTCGGCCTCAAACCCTTCAAATTAATCCTCCCAAAGATTTAACTCTTAATCGCCTACAACAGCTTTTGGGAGTAATCAACTGCGTGAGGCCTAGCCTGGGAATACCTAACCAGCAATTGACTAATTTATTTAACACCCTTAAAGAGAACTCAGATCTTAATTCCCCCAGGAAACTATCTCCTGAAGCTTTACAAGAATTGACTATAGTAAATCAGCATATACAGCAACGACAGCTAACTAGAATTAATCCTCAATATCCTGTCAGATTTTTCTGCTTTCCAACCCTAAATTCCCCCACAGGGTTGATTGGACAAACTCTACCTCACTTAGCTATGATAGAATGGATTTTCTTGCCCCATCAGCCACAACGCACTATTACCACCTATGTAACTGCATTATGCCAGCTTGTTACAAAGGGGCGTGAGCGAACGCAACAACTACTTGGATATGATCCTGCTTTTATTCATGTTCCATTAACTCAAACTTATTTACAGCATCTGACAGCTCAGTCTTTAGAATTTCAGTGTGCCATAGCTGATTTTGTGGGAAAATTAGAAATTAATATGCCTTCAGATAAATTACTTCAAAACGTTCCTTTTCTTCAAATAAGGCTAGCAGAAAACGTCAGCCCCATGCCAACAACTGGAGCAAAAACTGTGTTTCTTGATGGGTCCGGGAAAACCGGACGGGCTGCAATTACATGGCAAGAAGGAAAAGAATGGAGGAATTTTGTATCTTCAGGGCATTCCTCTACTCAGAGAGCCAAGCTTTTCGCTGCAATTATGGCTTTGCAGCAATGGCCCCAAGAGCCTTTAAATATAGTTTGTGACTCAGGATATACTGTTTATACTGTTCTACATTTGGATCAGGCGTTAATTAAGACTTCTATTGATCCCAATCTACTAAATCTGTTTTTAACCTTACAATCCTTTTTGGATAAACGGGAACATCCCCTTTTCATTACCCATATTCAATCCCATTCAGGCCTGCCTGGCCCCCTAGTGGATGGCAATAATAAGGCAGATGCCCTGGTTAGTGTCCATACTGCTTTCCAGGAAGCAGCAGATTCTCATCAGTTTTTTCATCAAAATAGCCAGGCACTCTGAAAACAATTTAACATCTCTCGGTCCCAAGCTAAGCAAATCATCAAGGAGTGTCCTGACTGTCAAGCTCTTGCAAAAGCACCTCCCTCAACGGGAATTAATCCCTGAAGACTGAGTTCTCAAATGATTTGGCAAACTGATGTCACCCATTATGCTCCTTTTGGAAGACTTAAATATGTCCATATTTCTGTTGATACTTATTCTGGTGCAATACATGCATCTGCTTTGACAGGAGAATCTGCAAAAAATGTACAAGCTCATTGGCTTGAGGCTTTCAGCCATTTAGGGCAGCCTCAACAAATTAAAACAGACAATGGTCCTGGATTTCTTGCTCATACCACGTAAATTTTTCTTCAACGTTGGAATATTCAGCATAAAACGGGTATACCTTATAATCCAACTTGTCAGGCAATTGCAGAGTGTGCTAATCAAACTTTTAAAAATCTTCTCAAAAAGCTAAAAAGGGGAGCCATGAGTCCTCTCCTAGGAATTTAATTATGCTAGCTGTGTTCACATACAATTTTCTAAATTGTGATGAATCACTTCATACTCCAATTGAAAAACATTTCCAGACTAAAGAATCTAAGGTATCATACCCTCAGGTTCTGTACAGAGATCCTTTAGGAGATGGCATGTGGCAGGGACCTGTGGACCTTTTAACTTGGGGGAGAGGGTATGCATGTGTTTCTGTTCCCACAGGTCCTATCTGGTTGCCAGCCAAAAGAGTGAAGCCTTACCATGAACAACACAACAGAAGCCCCCACTGACTATCTACATTTCAAAATCGATCGCCTGATGAGAAAAATCTCCCTGATGGAAATCACAACAGATGCCAAGCTCTGAAATCTGGAGACAAAAACCAGTTATCTGGAGAATCAGATGGCTCAGCAGACCCCAAACAACAAGAAGGGCACCGGACGCCCACGGTGGCACACAAGGGGCCAACAACAGATGAGGACCAACGTGGGCCCACCAGCAGAGGCGGACGAGGCCTCGGTCGATGACAAGGGCTGAGGCATCGTGTAATGTTCCCGGTGGGCGTGCATCTGTTACATGGGAAGGCATTAAAGTTCTTAATATTCGAGCTGACAAAATTCTTAATGAGACTAGGGTGGAAGACACCCTAGACAACAGATTTCTTGTTTATCCAGCAATGCTGTCAGCCAATCAACTAGAACTTTGCTTTTACTTGCTATTATATTTTGCCTAGGGGGGCAAGGCCTAGCTGCTAAGGATAATGCCTCTTATGTCTATTGGGGTCACAATATTGATGCACCTGTGTTTAAAACGCATACCTGGTGGAATGTTGAGCCTCCTTTTTCTAACGATACTCAGTGGACTGGGGGTGTGTGGATGCCCCCTGATGGCCCTTTGGAAGAAAACGAGCACTGGTTGCCAGTACCTAAAAATACTATTTATGTGGCTGAACATCTACCAACCTGTTTCTCTATTCTTTCGGATACTTTATGCTTTCCTATAAAGGAACAGCCTTACGCTGCAAGCAGAGGACAGTGCAGCACTCACTACCAACTTTCCATGATTGTCACAGTTGGCTTATATACTAAAGAGGGGTTTTACCATACTTCTAATCCCCCTCCAGTTCCTCCTTGTATTTTAGACAATAATCATAAAAATTCAGTCTATTGGTCTTTATGCAGAGGACCAAATGCCACTGTCACTTTTCTCCCCAAAAGCCCTTTAATGATAGAGAACTGGGGAGCCAATTGGAAAATTTTAGCTGAGCCTAACACAACAGTTCCGGCTGAGCCTCAAAAGGTATATACTAAGTTGTGGTGGGAAGGGCCTGGTACTGGAGAGCCCATAATTAGAATTGTTTCTCGCAACCACACTAGCCCATGGCATTATAATTCTTGGAAAATGGGCCTGCCTTTTATTACTAGAAAACATCTGTTTATAAAGGTTATATGTGACTCCAAGAGAAATCCAGGATGTTGGTATCAGGAGGACCTTCTAGAACAAGATTGGATCACGGTTTGTACTTCTCACCCTTATTTGTTATTGGCAACTCCAGGGACAGCCCAGGTCTTTTATAATGAATCAGCAAGAATTTATTCTTGGCCTGTCCCTGAAGGCTCTATATATGCCAGTTGCCTTACCTGCCTTAATGTTACTCAGTTAAATCTCACTACAGTTTATATACTTAGAAGACAAACTCAGTTATGGGTGCCAGTTAATATAACCAGAGAATGGGAGGATCCAAATGGCATAATAGCGCTTAACAATGTGCTGTCCTCCATATGAGTTCGACGATTTGTTGGCACCCTGATTGCATTTATTGTTTTTGCAATCATTATTGCAGCTACTGCTACTACGGCAACCGCTGCCCTCGTGGACTCAGTCCAGATGCACTTGTGACTCATCAGCACCTGACCTGTGACCCTAATTTCTCCCCACTATGCATCACACCACTACTATGGAACTCCAGTCAACATAATTGGACTGAGATTCAACACCACTTGAGGGGAGCTTTCTCCACTAATTTAAAAGGACAAATTGATAAATTGCAGCTGGAGTTACATCAGCAGCTGCAGGACATTCAACTTTTAACCAAACAGGACGTTTTTAAAGCCCTTAATGAAAATATTAATTGGCTGAATCCCAAAACATGGTTTGATGGACTTAATTTAAGAATGTGGGTTTTTGGAGCTGCTGGTTGTATACTGATTATAATATTGCTTTGTGTACTTCGGTGTATTTGCAAATTGTTTTCTCAGGGTCGTATTAGATACCAGCAAGTAGCCACTGTTATGGTACCCTTAGCAGACCTAACTAAAAACAAGAGAAGAGATATGAAAAACCACTCTGCTAAGCATGGAAATATAGCTCAACACCCACGTAAGAAATCAGTGGGGGATGAGTAGGTGCGCAGAACTGCACCTGCAAAGAAATCCTAGCGTAAGAAGTCAGAACTGCATTATACTGAGATTGCTTTGTAATTTGCCTTTCCTAAAATCTATATAATTCTCCCAAAGATTGAAACGTAATCAGACTTGTTACTCCTGTTTTTCCCATGTATCTAAATATGTTTTCTTAGGCTGAATTTAGGTATCTAGGTATTGACAACCTGTAGAATCTTTTTTTTAAATTTTTTCTTGTGCCTTGTGATATATATAGATATTGCTTTTCTTATAATTTACATCCATGTACAGCAAATAACAGGTTTCACAGGCTTAACAATTCGATTTTTATTGATCCACCAGTTTTTATATTTGGTGGATCAATAAAACAATTCGGTTTTTATAACAAATAGGGGGAGGTGTTGGGGACCACTGTTGGGGACCACCCTGCCTGGTCTCAGGAAGCTGTGACCCCCTGTGACTTAGGCTGAGTGAGAGACCTCCAGATCAGGAGCCACTAAGGAGACAAAAACTTATTCCCCTGGCATGAACGCTACCTGTTCTGTGTCTGGCCTTTAAATGCTTGATCAGTTACCAATGATGGGTAAGACTCCTGAAAGTTAGGGGCAACCTAAGCCAGGTTCTGATCGCATAAAGGCCTCTGTGGAATAAGTCTCACGAGACTGTGGAAATAAATGAAGGGGCTGTGGAAGGAAGGGGTGATCGGCATGTACCCCTGCCCCCTCTTAGCCTAAGTCTTTGTACTCAGATGTGAGAAATCCAAGTCTCCTTGCTGCCTCTGTCTCCAGCCCTTCCCAGGGCTTACTTAGCAAACAGCCAAAGGAAGGGTCAGCTCAGACCGGAGACGGCGGACCCCCGGGGTAATCAGGCCTGGGACAAAGAATATGCAAGATCCTGTGAGATCTGTTTGCTGGAGGATGTTATTAACTTGGAATTTGAAGGCACAGTCAGGAAACCTTTGAAACCTGTAGTCTTTTCATATGATAAAACTCCAATCTCTGCCCAGAATCACAACAGAAACTCTGATAACATCCATGTAAGATACCTGTCCCCCTTAATCCCTTCTGCCAGACTGTGAATCCACAAACTGTGTCTAGTTTCTCAATAAAAACCCACTGGAGGAAAGAAAAGGGGGTCACCGACTTGGAGGGGGGCCACTCTGTTTCTGGACTTCCCTATAGAAAACTGTTTCTGTGCATGATTATTTCTATAGTGGGTTTTTATGCGTGTCCGTAGCCACCAGAAGGCTGGGTTCTGCACACTTCAGTCAGAGAGCCGGGTGTTTAAGCAAGGTTTGAAAACCGTTACACTGCAGAGGGGCTGTTCCTGGAGACCAGTGCAGTTGCCCATTTTCCAGAAAGTAGCAGCATGTTTTATTTGGGAGGTAAATCTTTGGTCCAGTTTTGAAGACCATTCTGGAAGCTCCAAATTCAATCTCTTTCCAAAAACATGAGTAAAAAACAGTTAAGTAAAATGAATAATACTATTCTAAAAAAAGTGCACACCATTTATAAACTAGTGAAGATACTGTGTCACATATTGAGGAATATAATTTTTAAATTGTATGCCTCTGATCTTGACAAAAAGGAAAACTAACACAAAAAAATATCAGTGCCCTTCTAATAGCAATTCCACAAATTTGCAAAAAGTTTGATTTTCTCAGACAAACCTTAATCAGTGTGTAATGTCTAAAGGGGACAATTTTACAATTTTAATGTGGTCACTTGCAACTCTGATGAAATTTTAACTCCCACTGTGGCTAGAACATGAAGTTATTATTCTCAGCCTGATATTCACAGTGTGAGCAAAGCCAGTTCCTGTGCCCCTCCTGTTGGATGTTCTTTCTTGTATCTGCAACAGCACCAGACTCTACTGTGATAAGCCCTGTGTCCTTGTCTGTGCTGTTCAATGTGATCACAGAATGGTTCTGGCTTCTCTGTTTGGGTCACATTCAAGATGTCTGCCCCAAACAAACAGGACTCCCCAAATGGAACCAAAGACATCTCTCAATAATATCCTTCGAAGTCCTTTATTTTTGGCTTTTAGGCATTATCTAATTCAAGGTCTTCTGTCCTGTGAGATGAGGACTCAGCTGCTTTTTTTTGGATCACCAACATATACACACACACACATGCTTTCTCACACCCTGTTGACTATTTTTCTAAGGAGAGATGTTTAGTGTAGACTATTGTGTCTGTTTAATGATATTCACATTCAACCAGCTTACTGAGATTTTATAAAAACTTAAAACTCTGAAGTACATCAGAAACAGAGAACCATCCTTTTGTGAGCTACAGGTGTGGGGGAAGGGTGGTTGTGCTCATTAGACACCTGTAATGACAAAAATATAGTGAAAAAAGCAAAAAACTCCTCCACATCCCTTTACAGCTCCTCCAGGTTACAGTGTGTTGGTATCGCCTTCTGAAGGTCACATTACAAATTGCATTCTTCAATAGGATCCAATCACTTTTTTCAAACTAGGACCACTCCTAGAATCAGACACAGAACAAGAAAAAGTACTTACCAGATGAAAATGTAGGGCTCTTTATTCAAAAGCCATAAAGAATTCGGTGATGGCAAAGACAGATTAAACCTATCTCAGGCTGTTCTAAGTGACCTCACAGAATGTAAGCCCATGAAGCTGGACATTTGTAGCACTAGAAACGGATGTGTTCAACCACCAAGTCAGTTCCATCCTAAACTCATCATGAAAAGCCGACAGACCTACAATTAATGTCATCTTCAATTGTAAATACTAGGGGCCTTCCTGCTAAAGATGAGCAAAACAAGTCTTTAAAAAATTCCTTAGACACGGGCTCTGATAGAGAAAACTGTATTCCTGCTGATGTTGATGATCTAAGATGATGACATCAGTGATTACATTGATGCCAGTGACAGGATCAGCTCTGGCGATCAGAAGTTTAAGCAAAGCTTGAGCTGTATGAAAAACCACATCCATGACCATTCAGGTATCTGCTACATCTATGAGACTTGCATGGCTCCAATAGTCTGGGACATGCTGCACTTACCCTCCAGAGTAACCAACAAGAGGCTGTGCTTAACCATTCCAGCACTGTGACCTGTCCCATAGCTCTTCTGTGTAGAATCACAGGCAGTCCACTCTGACTGGAAGAAAGAGGATCCACTCACTTTAAGTTTATCCTGGCCCTCAAACATCCCTATCACATAGCAATCATTATGAGCCACATCATTGACTGTCTCCAGGCTCCTAGTCAGACTTAGTTGCTGACACACAAACTTCCTGAGACATGGCTGTCTTGTTGACTCAGCTGAGTGAGGTCTTGTGGTACAAGGGTGAGATTTGGCTTTTCACAGCAATCCCAGGCCATGTGAAAACTGCAGCCCCCAGAACATACTTTCAAAACCAACCACACACTTCTCTACTAGGTCAGAAGTAGACTGAACATTTCTACCTTTTGATTTGATTTCACCACCAAGACTACTCTGTATTCCCCACCTACATTAGTCTCCTTTCCAAACCTTTTTGTAGCCTGACTACCCCTCCACCTTCCAGATCCCAATCCACAAAATCACTTCACACATAACTAGGTTCAGTCTATCCCCTTCCTATAACATTTTACTGCTCTGCAGACTCTGAGCACTCCACAGAAGGCTAATTTTCATCGCTGTTTGTCCCATATTAGCGACCTCTGTCCCATGTCTCCTACCACATCTCCTCCACATCTGATGCTTCATCTTGTCCCACTGTCACAGAACTAATCAGAGTCTTAAAGACATTATTATTTCTCCCAACATTGTGTCTCACCCCTTCATGCTCACCCAAATCTAGATAAATGGCACCCCCACTTCAAAACACTAGCTCCATCGGGGTCTTCCCTCAGCAGGAATGACAGTCTGTCACTTTTTAGCCTTATCCTAAGACCCCTAAAGCCCTTCTTTTTAAAATATATTTTATTGATTATACTATTTTAGTTTTTTCATTTTTTTCTCCCCTTCATTCACCTCTACTCTGTACCCACCCTCCAGCCATAATTCCCCACCTTAGTTCATGTCCACGGGTCATACATATAAGTTCTCTGGCTTCTCAATTTCCCATACTATGCTAACCTCCCCCTGTCTATTTTGTACCTACCATTCATGATTCTTATTCTCTGTACCTTTTCCCCCATTCTCTCCCCTCCATCTCCCCGCTGATTGTGCCCCCCATGTGATCTTTATTTCTGAGAATCTGTTCCTGTTTTTGTTGTTTGCTTAGTTCATTTTTTGTTTTTGTTTTTTTAGGTTAAGCTGTTGATAGTTATGAAGCCCTTCTTTATGGCACCCCTACGCCCTCTTGAACTCATATAATTCCTAAGAACCTCAAACATACCAGAGTTTGCAGTTGTCACCTTGACTATATGTAGAAGACCATCCTTCAACAGTTCCCCTCTATGAATACTTCTGCTTACCAACCAACAATCCACCTCTGGTTGGGTCTCCAATGATTTTCACCAAATAACCCAGAGGCCAAAATAGGAAAGAAATGAAAACAACCAGTGTAGAAATTTATTTCCAGTTACCATAGTTTGATTGTGAACAGTCTAAGGACAGGCTGTGGAGTGTGTAAAAGCAACAAAGAATAAAACACTGATATCTGGCCTGAGCTCCATGTCATGGAGGTCCCAAAATAGAGCCTTTTAAGTGAGGCCTACATATGGCTGATGTGACAGGAATCAGCTTATTTGTTAGAGTTGTTTAGTTCCATGAGAAATTATCTCACGGTTTTGAGCATTTATTGACTAAATGCAAATCTTCTGAAAACTTTCTATCTTATCAACATGTTTTTTTTTAATTCAAAATTTTATTTAGAGTTTAATAATAGAGGAGGAAGATCAGGGATTTTTCACATCCAGTGTGAGGGGCACATTTTCAAAAAAACTAGAGGCTTGACCACTGGAAATGAAAAAAATAAGTTATCTAAATGCCTCAGTAAGGCTCATGTGTTCCAAAAGTTGGAAGTATATGCCTGCTCCTGTCAAAGGGTTAAAACAATGACATCAGTGATAACAGTGACACCAGTGATAACATCAGCTCTAGAGATGAGCATTTTCAGCCAAGCATAAGCTGTGGGGATTCCCTCATCTGTGACCATTCCAGGATCTGCCACCTCTTTGAGCCTACTATGGCTCCAATAATCTGGGCCAAGCTGGACATATCATCTGGACTAAACAACAAGTTATTGTACCTTTTTTTCATCAGTGATAGAAGAATAGAAAGTAATTTGTGAACCCTCTGGTGAGACCTACTTAGACAATTACATGCTGATTTCTTGGGTTTATAGCCAGGCCATGGCATTTATAAAAATAGAAACTTTGTTTTGAATGGGCTTCCAGCCCCAAGGGAAATGAAAAATCAGAATGGAGGCTGTATTGTGACCAGGTAGCTAGAAATACTCATCATGACTATCACACCCACCAACATAACATCAGGTGGGCCACACAATGTCCATCACAGATGGGAGTGTTACATCCTGGGTTAGACAAGGACAGAAAGCCCTGATCATTGGCATCAACCACTCCAGCACTGTGACCTGTTACATGGCTCTTACTTACCTGTGGAATCACAGAAAGTTCACTTTGAGGAGTCAGTCAATCAATAAATAAAGACCCAGCTCACTCCAAGTTCATTTCAGGCCTCAATCCC
>PVIA01015041.1:0-24340 GCA_004024845.1 Tonatia bakeri | reverse complement strand
CTGCAACCCCCCCCCCCTCCGTCAGCTCCGAAAAGCCTCCGTGGTGCTGGAGTGGGTTTCCTTGCACAGGCGGCCTGGCCCTGGGAGCTGCCTGCTGGTTGCAAGGGGAGGTGCCGAGGTGCAAATGGGAAGCAGGTTTCTCTCCTTTTGAAGCTTCCCAAGGTTCCAGACTACTGCCTTTTACATCCTGAATTATCGGATGAGCTTTGGCCAACAAAACAATCCCCTTTGAGACTCGAGGGAGAGCGTGGAGAGAGAGAGAGGGACATCTTGGAGAAGACTTTTCTCGGGACCAGTGAGGCCAGGACAGACTTGACTGGCAGCTGGGGTTGGACTGGAAGGCGTTTTCCCCAGGAAGACTGCACCACTGAACATGCTTCGGGATGCAAGGAAGAAAATAGTGACAGTGACAATGGAAGGACACTTTAAATGGAAGGACACTTTTCTCACATAGCAGGAGGCCTGGCAGGGGCTGTTCTGGGGTTGTTGCTAGGGCTGATGATGGCAGGGATCCGTGGCAACGTCCGTGAGTGACTCTGCCTTCCCCTCATGGTGACAAAATGGCTGCAGCCACTGTTGCCATCAAGTCCTCACAGGATAAAACCCAGATTGGGTATGCAGGGAAAAAGATCTGAAAGAAAAGATCTCTCCTTGCAAACCGGTTTTTTTTTTTAGGAAAGAAATTCTGTACTGAAAGCCTTTCTCAAAGCACCCCCCTTCCATCTTACTGGCTAGACTTGAATTACTTGTCCACGTTAGACCAATCACAGGCCAAAGGGAAGGGGTTTGCTGATATTGATGGAGATCCTTGTGATCATTCCCTGGGGTTGGCTCATTGTGACCCTGAACGGAATTGAGGTTTTGTTAGCAAAGAAAAAAATGGTAAGGAGGTCAACCACCTAGCAGAGATGGTTTCTGGGGACCATGTGTGACCATCCTCTGTCTATCCTGCCTCATCTGGCATGAGTCAGGGCTCTGGAAATCTTTGTTGGATGGATGGATGGATGGATGGATGGATGGATGAATGAAAGTATCCAACCCGACGCCTACCACAACACCCAGTACTTAGTAGGAGCTCGGTGAACATTTATGAATAGCACTGAGGGTACTTAAGAATGATTTGTCAAATGAACTATAATCCCCAATTCTCCAATTCCTTGTTTCTTACAGAAACTGATGGACAAAAGGGCAGGGGGCATGCTCTTGATCCGAGCAGTCTTCATGGAACCAGATATGTGGTCCAAGACCACATAGTGACAAAGTCCTTCTATAAAAGACCAGATAGTAAATATTATATTTTAGGCTTTTGCGGGCTACATGGTCTCTGTTGAGACTGCTCTGCCCCTGTAACGTGGAGCAGCCATACATACACAAAACGACCTGGCTATCGGCCAATAAAACTTTATTAGCAAAAAAAAAAAACAGTCAGCTGGCCGGATTTGTCCCGAGGGCTCTAATTGGCCGACTTCCACTCTAGACCACGAACGCAGGATCCTGACCTGGAACATGGCCATCCAGCCCCAACATGGCAGGCAGCAAAGCCAAGGGCATTTGGGCTTCTGTGCTAGGACCCCCTGAGAAGTACACCCGAGACAGGGATCGATGTGCAAGCCACGTATGGGGGGAAATGCTGTGGAGGGTTATGGGGAAGAAGTGGCAGGGGCGGGTGCAGGTCCGACACCTTGAAAAGGAGAGGGGGAAGGAGAGAGGACTGGGCAGGGCGAACCCGCAACCACAGTGAACTTCTACAGAGCCTAAACAGACTAATGGGAGACCTCAAGCGACTGTCACCTGCTAGAGGAGCCCTGCCAGCCTGAAAGGGGCACCTGAGGCAATGTCCCCACCCAGCCCAGTCCCAGGGGACACAGCCCAGGAACAATGTGAGGCAATGTCCCCACCCAGCCCAGTCCCAGGGGACACAGCCCAGGAACAATGTGAGGCAATGTCCCCACCCAGCCCAGTCCCAGGGGACACAGCCCAGGAACAATGTGAATACAGTGGAGGGTCCAGAGAGGCAGCCGCCGAGGTTTTCAATTACGCCCCACGGAGCAGAGATCTGTGGGGTTCATTTCCGCCACCACTGTTCTCCGGGGGTCACTGCCCAGAGAAGTCAACAGCAATGACGCCTCCAGGCAACAGGACACAGGCAAATGCTGGCTGGTGTCCCCCTCTTCTGGTCGGCACCAGGGGGCAAAGTGCATAAAGACCTTGCCATGGTTCTTGGTGCTTAGAAAGTGCCACACACGTGGTCGCCTCAGCCGTCCCTGCTGTGAGTTCTGCTGTCCGTCCGTTCTGTCATCCCCGCTGCATGTTCTGCCGTTCCTGCCGTGTTCAGGACCTTCCCGTAGCCTCGGGGTGTCTGGGTCCTGAGGGGGTGCACCTGTCTCCTGCAAGACCCTGGAAGAGTGAGGATGCAGGGCTGTCCCCGGGGAGCCCTGGCCGCCTGAACCTCCAGGCGGGACAGCTGCGTTCCCAGAGGGGGCTCCGTGGAACCCTGGGCTGCGGGACAGGGAGGCAGTGCATCAGAGGCTAAGCCAAAGTAGGTTGTGCTCAAGGAAGGGAGAAACATTTTTGAAAAATAAATGTAAACAAGTTCCCTGCCTGCGAACCTTCTCACAGCCTTTGACCCAAGGTTCAGAGGGTTTCCTAAGCCTACCTTTTGCCAGCGCGTGGGTCACACAGCAGTGGGAGGGGCCCCGTGAGCAGTCCAGCAGCCTGGTGAGCCTGGGGGGACAGTCCCAGCGAGCTCCCGTCAATGAGTTTGCGACATTCTCCGGGACTGTCCAGGCCACAGTTCCTGCAGATGCCAGAGAGGCTTTGAGAGAACCAGTTCAGAGCACGGACGAGGGGCCCAGGCCTCCCTGCCTCAGTTTCCTCATCTGTAAAATGAGTTCAACAGTCGTTCTTACCACATAAGGTTCGTGTGGGAATAAAAGGAACCACTTTGTATAAAAACCCTGGGAACAGGCACTTAGAAAGGAGTGTTCAAGCGTCACCCACGGCCTCCTGCTAGGCATTTTATATCCGTCACCTCCATTCCCACGGGGGCTCTAAGAAATTCACTCAAAACACCCAACCCTGGCGAATGTAAAGTCTGTGACTTTAAAAGGGTTTTGGTGGAACTCGGTACCTGAGTGGAGATGGGAGGATTTCCCGGAGGAACCATCACGGGTCACGAAACCGCCAGAGTCCGTGTCCGCGGCACGCCGCCAGGTGCCGGGCCGACGCCCCTCCCCCGGGGCCCAGCTGCACTGGAAACTCCGCGGGGGGACGCCGAGGGGCCATAGCCCGAGCCACACTCGGTGACATTCCCCAGAATCCTTTCAAAGTGTCAACGGATATTGGAACCACACTAGGGCACACAGCATCGTCTTAAATGTTGCGAAAACTGGCCACTTTGGAAACAATTTAGTTCCACTCTGCGTATTAAATCATTTCCCCGTTTTACGACTTACAGAGAAAAATAATAATAAATTATTTTCCCCCAAGGTACCGGGAGAAATTGTGTTGCAGTAGTAAGTTATGATCACTTGTAGTATTTAAGAGATATCCGTAGCTGTTTTCATTTCAATAAAGAAACAGAGATTTAGTGAAAGGTGTGATGGGAAATCCATGTTCCTGCATCATGGGGGTTTTAGCACTGGGGGGGTCCCTGTCACCTAACTCCACAAGCAAAATTATATTTCAGTTATAGGAGCTTTTGGGGGGCACCAGTGAGCCTGGTGAGTAGATGTCTGGGCATGGGCTAGACATTTGGGGAAGCGCATGGTCATTGTCAGGGGTATGTTAGTGAATTATAGGCCCAGGACAAGATGGCAGATCTTCCTCGTAACTCCTGCTTTGCTCTATTTGTAAAAGCAGAAGCAGCAATGAGAATCCCAGAAATGTGTAACCCAGCAGTTGATTTTGATTGAGTCAGGAGAGTATGTTTCATTCAAAAAAAAAAATACTTGTTTCGACACTGAATTTGCCATGTGAAGTACAGTAGGAGGATGAGAGAAGACAGAGTGATGGGAGGGGAGCGGTGTTAGGAGTTAACTACCACGTGCCAGGTGCCAGAAATTAGAAACCAAACAGCACCTACTGCCTGCTCTCCCGGAAGGTGGCCGGTGACACGTGGGGGTGTGGAAGACATCCGACAGCTGTGGTTATTAGACGTGGAAGAGGAGGACCTCCGTCACCCCCACCTCCCAGTCTTCACGACCCTGCGGGATCCCCTTGCCTCGAGCAAAATGTTTCTAACAGACACTGCATTGTTGGATGCTAAGACAAGCATCCAGTCCTGGATATTCACACACATGTGGGACGTGGAGAAGGAAGGTGGTTCTGAGGCACAGAGTAAACAGTTCTCATGAGAAACCAGCTTTTTTCGGGGGTTCTCCTGGCTTAAATGCACCTCCCGCACACGTTACCTGGGCCCCAGGACCCAGCAGGAGAAGGGAGCTCATAGTAGTTTGTCGTCCTCAGGTCCTGTCTCAGCAGCCCCGGCGGGAAGCGTCCTTGACCATGGGGATGTCACACAGCAACAAGTACAAACTCAGCCACGCTGTGGCCATTTCAAAACCCTTTCCTCCCCTGAAAGCCTGGAGCTGCTCCAGCAGAAGGCAGAGAGAAGCTGGTGGCCTCCGACTCCCCAGGAACTTGGCTTCTAGCCACTGTGACCAACAGCCTGGCACCCAGGGCATCCAGGAATCACCAACCAGCCAGGCAGAGTGACTTCCAAAGTTGTCACCTGACGGGAAATGAGGGTTTGGGGGGAGACAGAACCAAAAATGAAGAGAGAAAGCAGAGCTGCATGGAAAAACAAACAAACAAACTGTGCTCTTTGGCCTCGAAGTGTCAGCACCCATTTGGCTTTGCCGTGTGGGAAACCAGAAGAACAGTTACCAGGCTATTCCGGAGGCTTCCAAGGAGCCAGGGACACTCTGAGATGGTGTAAGAAACTGGTCTGTAGCATGAGTTCTGAGCTAGAATGATTGGGATAAAATTCTGAGCCTGCCACCTACTCATGGAACCTTGGGTGTGTTCTCTGAGCGTCTGGGACTTCAGTTTGTCCGTCTGTAAAACAAAGATCATGAGCAAACAACCACAGAGAGGTGTGGGGACGAGAGGGGATGCGTTGTTTAAAGATGATGCATTTCAACAGCATGTTGTCAGTGCTGAGTTAGTACTCTTAGTGACTGTAATGGGCAAAGGCGGACAACACAAAAGGGAAAAGGACCCATCCATTTCTCCCCACCAACGCTGGACTTGCTCTGGAAAGTACAGCGTCCACCGGTGGCCCTCTCTGGAAGGGCTGAGATGCTCTGGGCTGGACCGAAGGTGGCTGAGTCACTTCCCACCACGCTTGGAAAAGCAGCGTGGCCTGGGCAGCACAGGAAGCTGAAGAGCAGGAAAGGTTTCACCCCTGACGGCCCCTCCTGGGCTGGGCTTCAGAGAGAAGGACGGAGCTGGCCTCCTAGCCTAAGACTGGGGAAGTCATACGGCCATGGGATTAAATCAAAAGTCGTGCAGAAAACTCCAGGCCAAAATGGCAAAGATCCAATTGGTGCTGGAACTCAGGTTCAAAGTCAGGGATTGAAACCGAGAGTCAGCCGAGGTCAGAGAAGACTGAGGAAGAACGGGAATGCATAATGAATTCAGAAATCGGATCACGTCGCCCGGAACCCAGGCTCTGTCTTTCTGCTCCGCTGTTTTCCGGGGGTTGGCTTATCCTCTGAGACTGCCCAGCGTGGCTCCGAAACGTTGCTCAGGTCTACACATTACGGAAAACAGTTTCCAGATGTAGAAAAGGGAACGTCTGTTTCTTGTATCTCTTTTTAAGAGTGAGAAAAGCCCTGGCTGGTGTGGTTCAGTGGACTGAGAGCCAGCCTCCAAGCCGAAGGGTCGCCGGTTCGATTCCCAGTGAGGGCACATGCCTGGGTGGTGGGCCAGGTCCCCAGTGAGAGCACACTGAGAGGCAACCATACATGGATGTTTCTTTTCCTCTCTCCCTTCCCTCTGTCAAAATAAAATAATAAAATCCTTTTTAAAAATGAGTGAGATAAAAACATCTCGGGAAAGCTCAGCAGATTCCCCCTCAGTTTCTAATTGACCACAACCACATCATATGACCTCACCTAAACCAATCACTGCAAAGCAGGAAGGAGGCACCATGACTGGCACAGACCGGACATGATGCAGAGACCCACCTTTCTGTGGGATGGGACCTGGGGAGAGGCCCACCTTCTTGTGAAGGGTATGGCTGACCAAGCGATTCCCGGAAGGTGCTGGAGCTCTATTTCCAAGGCGGAGCGGAGGGCGGCTGCTGAGCGGTCAACCAGGAGCATTTTACGTCTCCGCCCTCATGATTCCCTCCCACCACCTCAGATCTTGTACTCCAACAAGCATGGGAAGTTCAGGCGCCATGCTAAGCATTTCAATACTGCTCAATCCTCACATGAACACGCTGAGGTAGAAGGAGGTACCATTCGGATCCTCATTTATTGATAAGGAAACTGACAAGGACGAAAGAAGTTTCCCAAGGTAACGGCTATAAAACGGTAGACTCAGGACCCTTGAAATTGACGGGTTCTCGGGCTGGGCTCCCCAGGACGACAGCTGTCGGCCACATGCAATTCTTCAAAGTACTTCAAATAGAAAATCCAGTTCTTCGGTTGCACTAGCCACATTTTAAGTGCTTACTAGTGGCATGTGGGCTAGTGGCTATCGTAGCGGAGAGTGCAGATACAGAACATTTCCGTCATCACGGAAAGTTCTGTTTGGACAGCGCTGTCCCAGAACCCAAGACCTTAACCACCCCACTGAAGTGGTTCCATGTGACTCACGTGGTGAACTGGTGGTCTTTGTGGGGTTCCCAAAGTAACCCCGTCAAAGGCAGAAGAATCCCACTTCCACAACCCCAGTTCCAGAAAAAAGGCTCAATCACAGCATGAGACTCTTAATTTTTTCTGAGAAACTTCTAAGCAACCAAACTCCTGGGGGAAGGGAGAAACTGAAAGGCACTTCTCCTGTCCTAGGAGTGACTTAGAGGAGGAGGGACTGGAAGGCAGCGAGGCACAGTGCCCTCTGCACTGGAGACGCTCAAACTCCCGCGCTGGGGAGCCTGTCCCTCCACACCCACGTCCAGCAGAAGCCCTGCCAGGGCCACGTTCCCAAACTCCTCCCATCTCTCATGGAGGCTGCCAATCCACAGCAAACGTGTTTCCCAATTCAGGACAAAACACGCTGGGTCAACGTCAGGTGATGATCTGGTATGAGATACCACACCCACCAAAAACCCCAATGGTCCCCTTGTTCCACCCTTGCAACAACTGCGCAGGGGCCAGAGCTCAGGAGTCGGTCTGTGGTCTGGCTCATCTGACTCTCGGACCCTGGAGAGCTAGGGGACTGAGCAGGGTC
Organism: Tonatia bakeri; assembly: GCA_004024845.1. NCBI lineage: Eukaryota > Metazoa > Chordata > Mammalia > Chiroptera > Phyllostomidae > Tonatia > Tonatia bakeri. The sequence continues at coordinate 16,939 of PVIA01015041.1, read as the reverse complement.
CCTCCACAAAGGTGCCTTAATGGCAGTAGGGCTACAGCAGGGAGCACCAGACTGTCTCCCTTTATTCGTCCCCCTTCGTGCTCAGTGGGGTGCCACCTCGAGGGGGCGCGGGGGGGGGGGCTGTGGGAACAGAGCCGCCCTCGAGAAGATGGACGGTGTCCGGGAAGAACTAGGCTTGAGTCCTCCCTCTGTTGTTTTCCCGTCCTCCCGGAAAGGAAGGTCACTGTCCCTTAAGATCCCATCTCTATAAAAAGGAACTGAAATCGCCAACCTTCTAAAGCTGCTGTGAGGGTCTGAGGAGGGGATGGGTACAAAGCATCGGGCATATAACACACCTTCAAATAAATGTTGCTTCCTCCTCCTTCCAATTACTGGACACTTGCATTAGAAATCTGGATAGAACTGGGATCAATTTAACAAGTACCGTATTTTGCCATGTATATGCACACTTTTTGACCCAAATTTTTGAGGGAAAAGTAAGGGTGCGCATTATACATGGGTAAACTGATTACATACCATGGGTACAACAGTGGGTGCAATAATCCCCTGTAAAATGCGCACAAAAACGTGGGTGCGTGTTATACACGGCAAAAATATGGTGTTCTGGACAGGGAACCAGAAATATCAGCATATTTCGACCCCAAGAATTTTTAAAACAGGCCAACACTTGCCTATTTCGTCAGGAGCACTGACCTCTTTTCCCTTAGATTTTCAAATTAAGAAAATGAAAATGACAACAGCCAACATGACAGTAGCTGTCCGACATGAATGAATCAAAATCATACCCATTTTCTTGTAGCATTTCAGTCGCTAGTTTATGCATGCCACGAGAGGACCAAAGTGGAAAATCGCTGAGAACTACCAAGTCCTGCGTTAGTTGTCATCAAGTGCCAGACGAAGGAAAGCAAAAACATTGTGTTATCAGCTGAGGCTTTAGTGCCAAGTCCCCAGGCAGGGCAGGGAGTCTCCTGGGGCCAGGTCTCACCACTGTCACCACACGGAAGCCTCCTCGTCTGAGCGTAATGCTGGCTAAATGGCCTCTGGCCAAAGACAGCCCTGAATCCAGCTCTCCTTGAGCCCCTGCTGCGTCACTGCGAACTGATCCGCGACTTCTACAGGTGAAGAGCCGTGTCTAAGAGAGGAGGCTGTAGCTCTGCGTTACCTAGCCAGACAGACAGAAAAGAGGACAGAAAAAGGTGGACAGGCACGGGGCCATCATGCGCTGCCCTGGAAGCTCTGACTCTAGAAGGTAAAACCCAATCAATGTCTGCAAACCTCCCTGCTCCGATCCAAGTTACTCCTGGTGATAGGGGCAGGGGAGCGTTGCTGGCCATGGCTTTGGTTTAAAAGCATGGAGGTGGGGAGGAGCCTTGAGCCATACTCAGGGACTCTAACTGGACAACCCTCCTGGCACAGAGACACCTAAAGACTCTGCCTACACCGATTCCCAGCGGGCTGTACAAAAGCATCAGGGAGGGAGGTAGTCAAAGGGGAGATTCCTGGGCTCAGCCCTGCAGACGGCGACCATCAAGTCCAAGGTGGACCCTGCAAAGCTGCGTTTTGCAGGTTGATACATAACCAGGTGGGGAAGGCTGCCGAGGCTGCTGCCTTTCCATCTAGTTGTCTGGGTGGACCTTCCCGTGACCCATCCAGTCCCTCCCAAGTTTACCACCGACACCTTCCCGAGTGGATTCTGCTCCTTCCCTGGGTCCGAAGCCCCAGCTCCAACCCCCTGACCTTCAGAGGCACCGTCGGGTGAGCGTGGGCTCTGGGGGGAGTGACTGCAATGTTGACTCTGATCTGTCTCTGTGTCTTTGAGAAAGCCGGGTGACTCAGGTGCCCTGTGTCCGTCTGACAAAGGGCGTGTTACAAAAAATCTGGTAAGAATTTATTCTGGGGGAAAATCTACACCTTCGGAGCTCAAAAATAAGAAGGATCAAAGAATCACAGGCCGAATGGGTGGACTCTCACACACACATGCAGAGAAAATGCAACCAAAATGTGGAGTATTCTGTACGCACACAGGAGCCCCGTCTAGACCACAGAGGAGTCGATGTGCACAATGACCTACGTCTCTCCAGGCAGGCTGAGCCTGCCACCGCTTCCGGCTTCCTCTCTCAGGACAGGTGAGCGACAAGCCAAGGTCACCAGCACAACTCACCTTGACCCTCTTCCTTGCCCTCGCCCCATTCCCATCCACCAGCCTATCCGCGATCTTCCATTCTGAACTCCATCTTTAGCCACCCGATCCCTGACCACCTGCCCTTCCTCTCAGGTACCGGCGGTCCTCCTCCAGGGTGGGAGGCTGGTTATAAAGTGAATCTCTGGGACCACACAGGGACGCCCCCACCTCACTCCACTGAAGTCATCTTTTTTAAGACACACCTAGCTACAGAAACGAAACTCAATGTTAGGGGGGGGAAGGAATGACACGCCCCACAGAAACCTCAGCCCTGGGGAACATCAGTAAAGGAAACCACCCCGAGCATTTCTCCTGAACAGTCTACCTCCCGCGCACTCCACTGCGTCAGACAGAGCGGCAGGTGTCATCTGCGGCCACAAAGAAAGCAGGGAGGAGCGCAAGGACGTGTTTTCAATTGGGAGGCAATGTTTGAGATGGGAGGAGGCGTGCCCAGCACACATGTGTGCGACACGTGTGCCAGGCCCCATGCTGTCAGCAGAGGTCCGGGTCCTTGAAGGCAGGGATGTGGTGGGAGGGTAATTGTGTTTTGTCAGCTACTGTGGGCACATCTGTACGGGACCTTGAGCACAGGGACAGAGAGGAGACACTCCTCCGGCCCACTTACGCCGAGACACATTTCCGCCCAGGGGTCAGGCCGGGACACAGCAGCACCTCCACGGACACCCAGAAACACAAAACACTAAACTTGAAAAGCGCCAGTGTGCCCCGAGAGGGGTTCCGGGGAACGCCAGCTGCCCTGGATGTGAAAGGGTACAAACGGGGGGAGCCGGGAGGCGGGAAATTCTCCCGTAAATGAAGAGAAATGCGTTCTTTACTACAGGACTTTTCAGAGCTTCGGTGCCTAATGCGCATTGTGAGTTTCAAAGAGACAAGCAGACAAAGCCTTCCAAGCTGACGTGAGCGTGGAACCCTCCTTTGCTGAGATGTGTCTTTCTGAGGAATAATTTGCAGGGAGCACCAAGCCAATCCAACTAACCCTTTCCACCCACGTGACAGACCAAAGCCCGAGCGCCAAGGCATTAGCCCTCAACAGCTCTCCGTGGTCAGGGGAAACCCAGGCATCCTGACTTCTGCCCCAGGGCCCGAGCTCTGCACAACTCTCACGAGATTCTGGGTGAGGAACTTCATGGGTCCATCCGCGCAATCAACACTTCTTAGGCACCAACCCTGTACCGCCTTCTGGGCTGGCTGCGGCAGACACAAAACCAAAGAAAGGCAAGGCCCTCACCTTCAAGGAGCGTCTCATGTACTGGAACTTAAGTAGGCAGTCAGTGAGAGCTCAGGAAGTCTCTGCTTTGCCTAGTTCCAACACGCACAGATTTCATTTATCACAGATTTTAAGTAACACCAGTCCCCAGTGACACCGTCCAAGGTTCAGTTACCGCATTCTATTAACTAGAAGTAATTGCATAAAGTACAAACCTTGCTGTTGACCTTCAGCCATTATGGAAATAATAGCCGCCCATCACGATCGGTGATCAATCACGCCGCTTTTTTTCCAAGTCTGTTGCTGGCTGGTCACCACACGTCTGCTACTCAGTTCACGTACAGACGGCACGAAGCGCAGCTGGGTCACTGCCTCGGGTCTCAGGGACAAACCCACATGACACCACACCTAAGCGGGTAAACAAACCAAAAGAAGAAATGAGTCAATGGAGGTGAAAGCGCAGCCAAGAACCGCAGGTGATGCTGGCGGTGAAAGTGGCACCCACGTCCACGGGCTTACACCGAAGTGGGGGACGGCGAAAATGGTGACACGGTCACCATGTTAGCGACTCCCAATAGGCAGCCGGGGGCACTTAGTGAGGGCGAATGTATCACCGTAAATGAACACCGTGACAAAAAAGACCAACGTGTCTCAGAGGAAGTGACGCCGGAGAAAACCTTCAGGTTGGAGGAGCCCCTGGAGAGCGTACACAGCATCGAAAGTGCAAAAGGTAATATTGTCGGCTGCTGCAAACTTAGGAAGCAGAAGGACCCTTCCAGGCATGGAAGAGAAAGCTCGCGCTTGTCACGCAGGCACGAGGTCTAGCATCGCCTTCCAACAACCTGATAACATTTCAACCAAGAATCTAAACACTTTAAAAGTTCGATATTTCTAACTTTTAAAGTGCGATGTACAAAATAATAGTTTCAGGTGGGTTTTCGGCACTTTTTTACACAGCTATCTCCAACGATAAAAGAGCTCTGAATATTTTGGCAAATCTTAAAGGTTACAGAGCAATTGTTATTTTCCCATTGATCAAGGTCGCTTTGCAGGGTTGCAGCTAATACAGTCATTCTCACAGTCCCTCGAAACCGTGCAAAGCAAGGACACCCTGTACTGAACACTCTGGAGCTCAGTTTCTCCATTTTAGAGAGAATCCGTCAAAATCCCAGCAGGAAAGCAGAGGCACACACACTCAAATTAGAATCCCTTAAGAAGGGTTACACTATACTTTTTAAAAGCACTGAGTAAGGTGTGGCTCTAAGAAACACCTCAGGCAGAGTACAGAATCCTGGGGTGGGGGGCAGCCAACCTGCTACCATCCTGGGCCCAATGGGACAAAGGGAGAATTTACCAGAACCCAGAAGGAGGGAGATTGGTGCGGAGCACTGTACCTCCATCTGAGGAAAATGGCCAGCCTGGGAGAGGTTTCAGGACGGCGGCCGGGAGCCAAATACCCCACCCGCATTCTCTTCACTGTGCCATTGGCTGAACTTTCCGGGAGCCCGGAGGCCTCGTTAACTGTACATTGTCGATAGGTGGCAGCCCCAGGATCCCAGAGCAGAAAGGTGATGAGAAGCATCAAAAGGAAGAAATCCCAAATAAGGCCGTTTCCTGGCTAAATTCTGAGATGCGGGATATTAAGTGCCTTAGAGAAAGTCTTTTTTGCGTGTTCGGTTGTAATGTAACAGGTAGCCCAAACCTCCCGAACTAGCTTAAACTCTAAGGAGGACTCGGGGAGCAGGAGAGAGGGGTATCTGGCAGCAGTGCGAGGCAAGAAGCGCAGCGTGGCCCTCGGAACAGTCAAAAAGGCATCACGAGTCCAGATAACGTCTCACCAAGCTTCTCTCCCCGGGCCACCAAGCTCCGCGTCCTCTCTCCCCGCCCTCCAGGCCTCTCTGCTTCTCCGGGCAACACCGCAAATTACTTTCCATTAGTTCCGGCTGCCCGCAGACACCCGCCGGTGTCTCGCGCTCCAGTAAGAAGGAACCTGATTGGCCCAACTTGTTTCCCCAGCCCATGCCTGAGCCAATCAGCTGCAGCCAGGGAGGGTCACATGACATCAACAGGGCTGCTCGAAGCCATCCTGGGAAGGAGGAGGACTTTTGCAGAAATCAAAGATTGACGGGGCTGGGCAGTCGCTGCAAAAGGTGGCCATTACTGCACTTGGTCTACTTTTAGTTGGAAAACTCTTTTTATAAAAAGTTTCTAAGTGCCAGGTACTGTTCTAATTGGTTTTCTTCACTTACAATGACGCTTTAAGACAGACGCTACTAGCAGTCCATTTTACAGATAAGGAAACTGGGGCCCAGAGATATTGAAGTGATTTTTCCAAGGTCACACGGCTGCTAAATGGCAAAGCTGATGTTTGAACCCACAGGGTGTGAGTCCAGGATTCATGCTTTTAACCACGATCTTCTACTACCTCTTAGGTTTAAATATAAGAAAACGATGGTCTCCATCTCCCAGCGCCTTCAACCCTTCAGAGACCAAGGTGAAGAAGCGCTCAACAACCCTAAAACAAATGTGTAGAAAACAATTAAACCCTTCGGAGAGTAAAGGCAAAAAACCTGTTCCTCCATCCACTCCACTTCTTCCTGTTCCTCTGACTTCTGGCCACAGATTCAGAGGACAGAAACGAAAAGTAGAAAAATAGAATTCTCTCTCCGCTCACCATCCGCAAATCATCAGCAGTGGTATAATTCAGAAAACAAAGCACCACAACAAACTACGAAGGCAAAAAAAAATATGCCCAACTGCCACAGGGTTCGAGGCTTGTCTCCCGACAGGTGACATGGCAGCTGATCCGCACAGCGTCTCGGCATCTTCCCGACCCGCGCTTCCTGTTCCAGGGCCCCAGCCGACGCAGGGCACCTCCGCCTGTCTTTGAGGCAAACCAGCCTTCTCCTTGGGAGACCTCATCCAGTCCCATGGATTCAATTAGTTACCAGATGTCGGTGACTCTCCAATCTTGATTCAACCCAGATCTCCCTCCTGCCCTGGACTCCAAGGAGCCAACTACCCGCTGGCCTTCCCCACTTGGATGTGACACCAGCCCTTCCAGTGCATCCTGCCCCACATGGACTCCACCCTCTCCATGCCCAGATGCGCCTCTTCCCCACCCGTCTCCCCCTCAAGGAAAACGGTTCCACCCTATATCCAACCACTCGAGTCCCAATTCTAGGAATCATCCTTGATGCCTTCTTTTCCCTCTTTTACTCTTCTCATGTCCATCCTTCAAGTCTTGCTCCTCTGACATTCTAAACATCCCCGGAATCCCTTCACTGCTCCCCATTCCCTTACCACTCACCCCTTGGGGCTGCCGTCTGGCTTGCACGGAAGTTGCAGTGGTCTTCTAGCAACAGTAATCCTCCCCCTCCAACCTCTGTCCCAAGCTGCATCTTCCCAAAATGCAAATCTGAACTCAGTTCAGCTTTTCTTCCATCTCTTCAAAGTTTATGTACCCTTGGGTCAAACCCCAATTTCTTAAAATGGCCTATGAGACTGCATGATCTAGTGCCCACTGGGCTCTCCTGCTTTACCTTACACTACCCTTCTTTTCACATGGAACACTCCATATCTATGGGACTCTCAGTCCTTGAACTTGCCTCTGAGAGGCAGCCTGTGAAATGGCCCCCATGATGCCTCCTCTCATATCTATGCCCTTGTATAATCCTTTCCCCTTGACTTTGAGCTGGACCCAGTGACCCGCTTCCAATGAACAGAATATGGTACAAGATGTCACTTCCAAGATTCTGCTGCAAAAAAAAAACTAGCTCAATGGAAAGGCTCAATTGCCAGAAATTGATTATCTCCAGCCAACAGTCCGTGAGGACCTCAGGCAAAGAGCCACACCAGATCCCCAACCCAGAGATACCGACATAATAAATGCTTACTGTTTTGAGCTGTCATGCACCAGCGGATGACCAACAAACGTAGAGACTTCCTGATTTCTGAGCTACCACTGCCCATGCTGTTCCTGACTCCTGGATTGCTCCCCCCACCACTCCCAGTGCTGCCTTATTCACCTAACTTCAGTCCATTCTCAGGTCTCAGGTGAGAGGATGCCTTCTCCAGAAAGCCTCCTTTGATATCCCTTGTTATAGCATTGATCACGCCAGACAGTGAGCAACACAAGGTCAGGCACCACGGATGCCAGCATTCATCTGGGGTCCCCGGTGTCTACAGAAGGACTGGCCACAGAAGATGGCTCAACGTTTCCTGAATGAATGCAGGCCATAGAAAGGTTTCTCCACTCCATGCTGAGCTGGGTTTTCTCCTTGCACCCGGCAGATGATTCCATTATTTCCTGAGTTTCTGGAAGCCATGCTTTTCATTTACACGGTTATAATATTGAGCTCAAATCTGATATTTCCACTGAGCTTCAACAGCTCCTTATTTGTTCTCTTTCACAATAACACGAGGGACGTTACTAGCCTCCCTTTACCCACAGGAAAAATGAGACACGAGGACTGGAATAAGTTTCATTGACCACCAAGTTCAAAATTAAACTCGAGCCTCAAAACTGATCTCCAAACTCTCAGCCATAGAAGGACGTTATCAGGCGAACATACATTCTAATTACTAAAATGATGTTGTTTTAAAACATGCAGGTTGCCTTTGCATACACGACTGATGGCTCTACGGCCTCTACCAGGCATCTTAGTAAGCAATAAGCTGCAATATGAAATTCTTAGTCTCAAAGGGAAAGAGCAGAATCAAGGAAATAAAGCAGAACCTAATGAAACTGGATCCAGAAATAGGGAAGCTAAGAAAAAAAATCACTAAAAAGTAAAGCATTTGGAAAGAAATTAGTTGTGATGCCTTCAGATACATATGGGGAAGCTTTTTAAATTGTTAGGGAAAAAAAGTAAAGTGGTAATAAGTGAACTATGTTAATAAAATAGGACCATTCACAACTGGCTTTTTTACAGACCAATACATCAAGTAGGAGACTCGGGGCTGGGCTTTATGTTTCTAAGTGGTCACAGGACGCTTGGTTTGATTCTTTTTTTTTTTTAACTCCATAAGGATTCTATTCACCATGTGTGAGTAACATTTCTAAACCACAGTTCTGAATTAAATACAATTCAATGGAAAAAGTCACAATACTACCAGTTTCAGATTCTGTACAGTGGGGGTGGGGGGAAATGCTCCCTAACCCACGGGGTTTGCGTCTTTGGTAACTCCATGCCTGTGGGTGGCACACGGGCACATCCACCTTCTGCTGAATGCCGCTCAACTGCAGAGAAGATTCTAGAATCTATGTAAAAGATCGCAATGAGAGAGCCATAGGGCACAGCACACCTGCAGGTGCTTTTATTTGGCTTTCACCATACCTTTGACTTATTTAAATACGAGAGGGTTGAAAAAACTCCAGATTTCTAGCACCTGGGCCCACATCCTCCAATGGCAAGGACTGGCCGGAACTCGGGAAGGTTTTCCCCTCCCCTGGGGCGTGCGGTCTCCATGTCTCCAGAATGCGTCTCCTGTTTCTTCGACACCCAGTCTATTTCTGGCATTTATAGTATTCTCCTGGTCCCTGTGGGTGTGAGGTTGATATTTAAACATTTTAAATATTTTAAATGTTGACGTTTTAAATATTCTCACGTTTAAAAACAAGTGACCACCATATTCTTAAAATTCCATTGGTTGAAACAGAGGTCCACTATAGTTACCTTTAGGAAAAGGGAATCTTTTTAATCTTTTTCTTCTTTTTAAAGGAAGTGGTACCAGGAACCTGCCAGGTGCCTTTTCCTCTTTCGCTCTCTCCCCAGCCTTTCAGTCCCGGCACCTGGCTTCTCTCTGAGTCTCCGCCATGCTTGCCCCAGTGCTGAGTCCAGTTGCTTCGTGATGTCAGTTGTAACTAACCTAAAATAGCCAGCAGGATGGAGCATCTACTTCGAGGTCTTTCAACTCTGTTCTCAAGCTCTCCAGCCCAGCATCCGTTTCCCCAAATCCAATCGGCTCCACCAGGAATCCGACTGGTGTAGTCATTCGTTCAAGGCAGACCAACCAGTCACCGGCCACAGCTGCTGGTCACGCGATGAATCAGTGCGGGGGGCCTGGGGCCCTGGCCTAATAGGAAGAGGGGATTATGTAGGGCACCGAGGACTCTAGGGAAGACACACTGCCTCCCCAGACACGGTCCTTAGTCTTCAGCAATTGGCCTCTCTGCTCCAGGAGGAGCGGCCTGCCCGGGGCCTGGCTTCCAGAGACAGAGAGGGCAGAGCTACGCGAAGGGGAACTCTGTACTGTGCTTGGGACCGAGCCCGGAGCCACAGGCACGAATGGAAGCAGTTAGTGCCTGTGATGAATTTGCAATGCTCCTCCGCTCATTTCCTCCCGGTGCGTGCTGGCCCTCCAAAACAGTGTGAATCCACGGGAGAACGGGCACTGGGCTGCTCAGCCCACAGGCCCACAGCATCCCCCGCCCGGACAAAACCGCCACACCTCCTCTGAAGTGGCCGTGACAAATTTGCCTTTATTGGCCAGGGCTTGGGAACTCCGAGTTATTTGCCTTTGAGATAGAACAAAGAGATTCTATTTTCCCCGGCCCCTCCCAGCTCCGAGATAGCCGAGGGCAGAGCGGGATTCTCCGGCCTCTGTGCGTCCTGCACAGACAAGGAAATCCAGGCCACAGGAGAGGCAGAAGGGCCTGGCGGTGAAGCTCCCAGGACCTGGCCTCCGTCCCAGCTCTGCCCTAAAAGTGCTGTGTGACCGTGGCTACTGGCTTCACCTCTCTGAACCTCACCGTCTCCATTTGTTAAATACGGACAATAGCAAACGCTCCCTGAGTTTGTTCAGAGGACAGAGTGAAAAGCAACCCACGTCGGCTTCAGTCAATGTATACCATCAGTATGCTTCACTTTCTCTCCTTCCAGATCCCCTTTTTTAACTACTTACAAGTGGTAAAGTCGGGATTTGAACTCACACTCAGGCGCTCACAGGCTCAGCCCCTGTAGTCTTCAGGCTTTTTGAGCTGGCAGAGGTTCAATCCCGCCCCAATCTTGCTGGCCACTTAGGCAGCGTCCAGTGTCTGCTCGAACACACAAGGCTTCGTGGACACCTTGTACGTATAACTTTGCTCACGTGTGAGTATTTTTGTGGGCTAAATCCCCGGTAGTGTGATCACCGGGTCGAAGGATTCTCACTCCGCACTGCCAGAGGTCACAGGGCTCATTTTAACCATGTTGCTGGTGGAGGGCTCCCCTCCGCACCACCAGCCACCCCACACTCAGCCTCCTCCTCCTCGGGGGGAGGCGAAGGGGGGCCTGACCGGCTGCGGGCAGCTTCCCCAACTCTCATGGCTCTGCCGCTGACAGCGGACCTCGATGTCTCCGCTGCACCCCCGGCCCAGGTGGACTTCCCACGGCCAAAGAGAGCCAGCTGTGAGGCTGGACAACCTCAGTTCAAATCTTTGTTGTACCTTTTGCTGGCTGTGTGACCCTGGGCCAGTGCTCACCATCTCTGAGCTTCTGGTTCCTCTTACGTAAAAAGGTCAAAAGGCAGAGCTACAGAAGGCTTGAAAGGCTTGGGACTAATGGACAGAAAGCCCCGAAGGCAGGGCCTGACACCCAGGGCATTACCATCTCTGGTCCCCAGTGTCTGTCCTCCCAGGCCTCTCTGCTCCTTCCTGTGCCGTTTCACCAAGAATGCCAAGCCAGGGGCTGCGGGGCAGAAGCCTGAGGCCCAGGCCTGCCTTCCAGGTAGGAGCCCCCGGGTTCATGGAAAACCCTCTCAAATAAGACTGTCCACTCAAGATTCAATCATGAGAAGGTCAATACGCTGAGCAATAAGGACCCCTCTCTGGCTCAGCCTTGGCACAGCTCTCAGGGGGGCTTAAAGGTTCTTTCTCTGGAAGCTGGCTTATTATTACCATCGTGAATAGTATTATTTATTATGATTTTGATGGCTCTGACATTAGGGAGCCATCCTCACTCTTGTACACAGAGAAGACCTGGGGGACCTGGTCTCCTAACTCGGAAGAGCACCAGTCCCTCCAAGGCACCCCCCCCGCCCCGTAGACCGGAATGTGCTGCAGAAGTCCAGGTCTGACAGTCACTCCACAACATGGACAGCTATTTGTCGAGCATCTGCTATGTGCCAGGCCTTGCACAAGGCGTGCGATGAGCAGAACGGACAAGACCCTGCCCCATGGAGCTTCGAGTCCGGTGGGGGATACAGACACTATATGAGGGGTGGGCTTGGGGGCATTTTTAAGCACATAATGACAAATAGGGACTCTTGGGAGAAAGAGAACAGAGCCTCGTGCTTGAGGCCAAGGGAGGGAAGTTGAAAGATCCGGGCATTCCCAGGGGATTGGAGGCGGCCTGAGAAAGCTGTGCGGCACTGGGCGGAGACCCCACCTCTCTGAGTCTCTTTCCTGCAATTTAAACAAGGGGACACATTGTTTGTCTCTGAGTTGTTGGGGCATGACATGAGATCACCCATGAATGCACCCAGCACAGGGCCAACCCAACAGGAGCCTCTGTGTGCGGCTAGTTCCTCTGGATTGGCTAATGCCAGACACAAGCCCCTAGACCACTGAGCCCTCGGGACCCTCTGAAAAAGGGCCGTGTCTCGAACAACATGGCTGGAAGTGCGGTCATCTGCGCTGAGCCTGCTGGGTGACGCCCGAGGAAGCGTCCCAGGGAGGAGAAAGACACAGCGGGCAAAGGAGCATTGGGGAGGGTTGGAGGAAAACAGTTATTTCTAAATGGGAGGGTTGAGAGGGAAAGCAGTATTTCTAAATGAATTATTTTAGCATAGGAAGTGATTTAAAATATTGTTTCTATAACTAAATTAATGTATCAGATCATAGGAGACTTCTGATGATTTCATCTCCATATCCCTAAAAGCCGGTAGATTTGAGTTGTTAAAAAAAACAAAAAACTGTCATTTGTCCCTGGAACAGTGGGAGCGCACATTATGGGCAGGCGTAGCTGGTCTCATCTTCCTCATTTCCAGAGTCCCTGCAGGGCTGGATCCGCGGTGGACAGTAATGAGCAAAATGAATGAATGAGACAGTGAGCGAATGAATGGACAAATAATCTGACCACTCCCTGTTAAGCACACCACTTCAGAAAGACTCAAAACTCTAGCCATTAAGCAGCTCGACATGCATTTGGCCAGAAATGGGGAATTAATTTAATCTCTGCTGGCGGGTGTTGCCTCTCCCAGAATCTGGCATCCTGATCCCTTTCTCAAACAGTCAGGAGGAAGCCAGCGGGGTCCCTTGGGCACAGAGGGCCTGGCCCTCGGCTTCCCCAGAGCAGCTCACACCAGGTCAAGCACAGCCCAGCCCTGGAACAAGGGGCCCGGGGCTGGGAGTAGCCAAAGTGGACGGGGTGAAATTCTGGACACTGGCTCCCTGGGAGAAAGACATGAATGCAGCTCAGGCTTGGACTGTCCTTTCTGCTGCCCCGGATGACTCTGCACGGAGGCCCGAGGGTCACATTGGGAAAGGACAGTTGGGCAAAGCTGGAGAAGGCGGGAGGGCAAACAGGAGAGCTCTGACAGGAAGGGGGCTGTGGCGGTCAGAGCTGCCCCGCTGACTGACTGAGGGCTCGCCCATGCCAGGCCCTGCGCCCGGGCCCTGCCTGCCTCGTCTCACCTGCACTGTCAGCCCTGGAGGCAGAGCTGAGCCCCCAGGCAGCACGGCTCAAGGCCACACGAAGGAGCTCAAGTGCACCCACATTGTCTGTCTGCAAAGACTGCACTTCTAACCACCAAGCTCAAACTGCCTCTTCATGTGCAACTAGCGACCACCACAAAAGTAACAAAAGTTAATAAAAATAACTAACACACAGACTTCCTGTGAGGCAGGCTTTATACAGGCTCGAGTCATCATTGTTCTCCCAATAGTACAGATGAGGAAACCGAGGCACAGAGAGGTTGGGTCACCTGCCGAAGTTAGCCGGGCGGGGACAGAGCCAGGGGCTGGGTGGCCAACTGTCACAGTCTGCACAGGAGTGTTTCAGTTTTAGCACTGAAGGCTGTGTGTCCTGGAAAACCCCTGGGACCTGGGCAAACCAGGTCAGTGGGGCACCTGGTCAGGAGTGGGCCGCAGGGAGCAGGGCCCCCAAGGACATGCTCTTCACCAGTTCCTGCCCCTGCTCTGGTGTACTGGTTAGGGGCTTGAACTTTGAAGTCAGGACAGGACCCAGGTTCAAATTCAGCCTTTGCTTAATTTTAGCCACAGGCTCTGTACGGCTTAGTTTTTCTTATCTGTAGGAGAATTCATAGCATCTGTTTCATTTTCTCATTTCAGAGGCTCAGCAAGGTGATCCCCGCCAAGCCCAGGGCTGGGCACAGGGCATGACCAGCAGTGTTCCGACTATAAGGGGTCCCCATCACTGTCCAGTAACAGCAGGTCACGCTGCAGGGAGCACGTGGGAAATGCTCGGGCAGGAAAGTGTGCTAAGAAAGGATTAATCCCAGCATCTGCTGAGGCAGGGGGAGAGGGGCCCGTGTCACCCTCAGGTCACACCAGCTGCTGTCATCTCCTGTCCCTGGCGCCCAGATATCCTGCGGGGTGAGGAGGCATCTGGGCCGCCCACTCGATCCTGTCCCGGGCTGCAGCCGGCAGCGTTAACCTCCACACCCAAGGAACGCTCCGCAGGCTTCCTCCCCCGCCCTCGGCTGCTTGTGGCCCTGGGACTGAGAAAAAGAGTGGGGAGGTGATGCTGTTCTGTTCCCTCACACATTAGACACCCGAACAATGGGACTCAGGATGCCCCCAATTCCCATCAAATCCCCTGACTGTCTCGCCGTTCCCAGAATCCCTGGATGGAGGACCCCGCCTGGTCTTGCCACTTCATTAATAACCAGTCCAGCACCGACAGTGAATTCTGCTTTTCCCCGCTCCCATGCTAATTCAGATTCTAGGCCTGATGACGACCATCATTCAGTCGCTCAACAAACATGGGGGGAGGCCCAGTGAGGTGTGCCAGACAGCTCCAGGTTTGGCCACAAACTGCTCACCAGCTGCCCAACCTGGGTGTCAAGTTCATCAGCCTCTCTGTATCTCTCTGTCCATATCCGGAAATGGGTTAATAATACTACTCACCACGTAGTATTGTTGCGTGAAACCCTTAAAACAATGTCTGACAAATAGCAGATGCTCAATAAATGTTATTTATTGTTATTAAAAGTATTATTAATGTTAATATTAATGCATCTTGCATTTTACATAATCAACTCTCTCATTATATCCTTGTTTCTGAGCCATTTTGAAAGTACCAAATAACAGCTGAAGAGAAAATTGGACATTCCTGGGCTCCTCAGAGGATTATGTGAGATAGTGCTACATTTGATTCTGTGCTTGGCATTAAGAAAGTATTCACATAGCGACAATACTTGTTTTTAATCTGGTATCACTGACTGCATAGACCAGTCCTAGGACCAGATTAAAATAGTTTCTCTCCAGGCTCAGCTTGTAAATTGGGTTTTCTCCTCCCGAGGAACGCAAAATCGGCCTTATTTTCCTTCCATACCTTTTTGTTGTTATTCTCTGGGTCGCTCGCTCCCCTGGGCTCAGTGCCTGCCCCGGAGCTCCCTGGCCCTGGCCAGTCTGGGCACTTAAGACGAAAGCCTTGCCTGCGGAATCCTGCCCCCAACACAGACCTTCACCCAGCGACGTCTGCATCGGACGCCTCTGATGGCGTGGCGGCTGTGTTTGACGTGGTTGCTGTATTGTTATGACCACAAGCAAAAACAGACATAGTGCAAATACACCTGAATGTATGCATGAAGGAGGAGCCATTCCAGGGTCAGGCGCTGAGATCTTGTTTACGTAAGAGACTGGCTCAGCCAGTCCTTTTTATGGCCATAGCAAAGGGGGAGGATGTGGCTCAGCTTTAGCGACAGTAAATCGTCCGCTAGGAGGGAATTTTCACGATCACTGGACATTTGTCTGGTTAGAGGACCAGAGATCCAGAGCCTCTCTCTGCTACCTGGTTCTTCTTGTTCCCCTCACGCCTCAGCACAACACCCATGCAACTCATAAAATAATACACCAAAACGCCCCAAGGGGTGGGCTCTCGTTCACTTCTCGTTGGAGCAAAAACCGGGTTAATTTTGCGGAAGAATGATGAGGCAGAGCAGTTTCCATGAGCCCCAACCATGTCCGGGCTTCTCAATCCAACGACTCTATCAGCAGAAACCTCACCGGAGCCAATCCTCCGAAATGGGGGCAAAGAGGAAGGGGCCACGTTCATTGTCATTTTCAGGGTAACTGTTAGCAATCGGAAACAGTTGAATCACTACCGTGAGGATTCTTGCTAAGTCAATGCTCCCATTACCTTTTGCTGTGAAAAAAAAAAAAAAGAAGAAAAAGGAAGAAAGGAAGGGAGGGAAGGGAAGGGAAGGGAAGGGAAGAAAGAATAGAAAGAAAAGAAAGGAAAGAAAAGAAAGAAAGAAGGAAAGAAAGAAAGAAAGAAAGAAAGAAAGAAAGAAAGAAAGAAAGAAAGAAAGAAAGAAAGAAAAGTCACTAAAGCTTAGTGACTTCCAACAGCCACAGTTCTTTATTTTGCTTACAGGCCCGTGAGCAGGGTTTGAGGCGGGTGCCTCCTCTTTCTTCCACTCGTCTGGGCTGTCAGCCGGGCTGGCTGTGGGGCTGCGGCCCGCAGACACAGGATTTCCAATCCGGAGACTTCGGGGTGGCTGACTTCCTACCTGGTGGCTGAGGACTGCAAGGGCGAGTGTTCCAAGGGGTGGGAAGTAGAACCTGCCAGTTTTCAAAGGTTTGGGCCAGGGACTAGGTGTGGCCTCACTTCCACCTTCTTCTAATGATCAAGGTCACAGGACCACGTGCCATGTCAGTTCAGGGCTTGGGGCCATGTCCCGATGGAAGGAGCGTCTGAGAATGTATGGCCATCTGCGATCCCCTGGGGGTTCTGCTGCAGACACGTGACACCACGTGTCTGCACCACGGGAAATGTTAGTGAAGGTATTTGAAAGGTATGGCAGAATGCTTATGCTGGATTAAGGTAAAAACAACAAAAACAAAACAAAAAACTTGGACAAAAAATTTTATGGACAACCTAATCCAAACATCAAAATACAAGCTCTGGTGGCTTAGGAAGCCGAGTTGTTTTCTTTGCATTTTCGAGTTTTCCACCATTTTCACAGGCCATGTCCAGTCCATGGAGATGCTGTGTTTGGCTCCTACAGTGGTTTTTAAATTTAAGGACGTTCAAGCTCACATCATCTTTTTCCAGCTTCCACAAGGAATTTCAGCCATCCACAGCACCAGTGGGCTGGTGAGTTACTGATGGCCCCTTCGGGGTGGGGTGGGGTGGGGTGGGGTGGGGTGTGCAGGCAGTGCGTAGTCTGCCCTGGCTCCCAGAGGGCCTGCCTCCTGCGTTCCTGATGCCTGCCTGCCCCTGCAGGGCATTTGAGTCTGCAATTCCACAGACCACGTTTAGAAAAACCAGCAATGACAGCATCACGAATCAAGCCTAAGACAAAGCACAAGGGATGGTTCATCTGGGGAGAGGAGAGGGGTGCCTCAGATGGAGGACACC
>PVIA01015040.1:0-24303 GCA_004024845.1 Tonatia bakeri | reverse complement strand
CTTTAACAGGAATCTAAACAACAAAACAAAGAAACAAGCAAAATATAGTCAAGGACACTGAAATAGAGGACAGGCTGACAGTGACCAGAGGAGAGAGAAGAGGGAATTTCAGGGGGAAATGGGAAGGGTTTGCAGGAACAAAGTTAAAAGACACATGGACAAAAACTAGGGGGAGGGTGGTAATGGGAGGGAAGTTGGGAGGGAGGGGTGGGTGGGCTGGATTGGAAGTAAAGGGGAGAAAACTGTACTTGGACAATGATTAAAATTAAAAAAAAGAAAAAGAAATATGCATCAAAAATGAGAGAAAATTTTTCATGCCATTTATGAAATTATCACTATACATATAGGTTTGTTTGAATCAAGCCACTTAACAATAAAGTCTAATCTTTAAAATTTGGGAACAGATTTTGTCACATTATGTGGCTTATCTGTCTTCAATAATTCAAATCATTTTGCCATTGAAATGAACCAGTGTTTGGCTAAATATTTGAGTCTGTAGAGTTGTGTAAACTCTGATGAAGAATTCTCTCTCTATTTATATTTTGAGTAATGTTTGTCCATATGTTATTCCTTCATGAGATATATCTGAGATATTTCTGAAATATTTCTGGTTTGGTATTAGTTAACAGGAAATCCATGAATCAGTTTTTATTTTCACTATTGCATTTCAACCCACATTATTCTGGAGAATATCAAATGATTCTCTTATTCACTGACAAAGTATCTTGATTGGAAAGGTGTTCTGGGTCATTAACCTGTGATAAGTTTATGATATCTGAGTAAATATTCTCTCTGTGAGTGGAATTTCTGCCTCCGTCTTTCACATCATGAGGACAAATTACTTTGTTCTAAGTTATTACATTTTTAACTTTAATTGATAATTTTAGAACATTAAACATGCAGAAGTATGCTGTCCTTTTTTATTCTATGTTTCCAACATAATAATAGGTATTATCAAAGCTTAGACAATTTCAGGGTTTTTATTTCTCTAATTGGTAATGACAGTGTTAAAGCAAATGCTCTGTACAATGACCAGATTTTAATGAGTAATTGTCTGTTAAGGCTTCCCACCCATTTTTTCAAATATAGACAAAAAATTTCCATAATGATAAGCACTGATATTTTTAAAAATGCAATGGAAACTTAGTTAAATCAAATTCTGTCACAGTAAAGTTATATTAATTACATCCTGTCACTACAGCATTTAATAATTCCCTTATGGCTGAAGACTTTAAAGGAGGGATGCTTGTGGTGCTAGATTAATAAACTTTAATATTTAGAGCAGTTTTGCATTCACAGCAAAATTCAGCAGGCAATATGGAAATTCCCATAAGTCTCCTACCCCAGCACATGCACAACCTCCCCTATTTTCAACAACACCCATCAGAATGGTACATTTGTTACAATCAGTGAACCTACAACGATATATCAGTATCATTTGAAGTTCACAGTTTACATTAGGGTTCACTCTTGGTGTTATATACTTTATACATTCTAGTTTGCACAAATGTGTGACAACATGTATCCACCATTGCAGTAACATACTGAGTGGTTTCACTCCCCCCAAAATCCTCTATGCTCCACTTTGCCACCGCTCCCTTCATCTTCTAATCCCTGGTAATCACTGATCTTTCCACTGTTTCATGGTTTTATCTTTTCCAGAATGTGATATAGCGAAAATCATAAATATGTAGCCTTTTCTGACTGGCATCTTTCCCTTAGCAATAGGTATGTGAGTTTCTCCCACGCCTTTCTATGGCTCGATAGCTCTTCTTTTTAGCACTGGGTGAGACTGCCTAGTCTGGGTGGACCACAGGTAATGTATTTATTCATCTGCTGAAGGACACCTTGGCTGCTTCCAAGTTTTAGTAACTATGAATAAAGCTATAGACATTCACGAGCAGGTTCGGTGTAGATGTTACTTTTCTGCTCTTTGGGGTAAATATCAAAAAGTGTAATCACTGCAGTGTATGATAAGAGTATGTTTAGTTTTGTAAAAAACTGTCAAACTATTTTCTAAAATATACCATTTTGCATTCCCACCAACAACAAATGAGAGTTCTATTGCTTAACATCCCCGGCCACATTTGTTGTTAGCATGTTGGGTTTGCCCATTCTAATTGGTGTGTAATAGTATTTCATTGTAACTTTATTTTCATTTCTATGATGACCAATGATGTAGATCATCTTTTCATATGCTTATTTGCCATGCTTTGGCTAGGTGTCTGTTCAGATTTGCCCATTTTTAATAGTTTAATTTTTATTATATGTTTTCCATTACCATTTAGTCCCCTTATACTCCCCCCACCACCAATCATGACACTGTTGTCCATGTCCATGAGTCCTTATTCCTTTTTTGTTCACTGTCTTCACTTCCTATCCTCCCTCACCCCAACTAGCCATTATCTGCTCACCATCTATGAGTCTCTCTGTTTTGATTGTTAGTTCCATTTGTTCATTAGATTCCACATATGAGAGGAATCATATGGTTATTTGTCTTCCTCTGACTGGCTTATTTCACTTAGCATAATGATCTCCAGGTCCATCCATACTATTATACTGTTTCAAAGGGTAAAATTTTCTTCTTTTTCATGGCTTAGTAGAATTCCATCATGTAAAAGTCTCATAGTTGTTTTATCCACTCATCAACTGATGGACACTTGGCCTAATTCCATATCTTGGTGATCATAAATAATGCTGCAATGATCATAGGGTGCTTTTTGTAATTAGTGTATTGGGTCTTTTTTTGTTTTCTTTTGGGTATGTTCCCAGAAGTGGGATTGCTCGGTTAAAAGGCATTTTCAATTTTTGAGGTATCTCCACAGTGCTTTTCATAGTGGCTGCACCACTCTGCATTCCCGCCAATAGTGCAAAATGGTTCCCTTTTTTTCTGTTGCGGACTGCCCTGCCTGGTCTCAGGAAGCTGTGACCCCCTGTGACTTAGGCTGAGTGAGAGACCTCCAGACCAGGAGCCACTAAGGAGACAAAACTTATTCCCCAAGCACCTGTTCTGTGCCTGGCCTTTAATGCTTGATCAGTTAATCAATGGCAGGTAACAATTCTCTAAGATAGAGAATGAACCTAAGACAGATGCTGACCACATAAAGGCCTCTGGGATGAGACTCACGAGGCTGTGGAAATGAAGGGGCTGTGGAAAGGAAGGGGTGATCGATATCAGCCCCTGTCCCCTCTGAGCCTGAGTTTTCGTACTTAAATCCAAGTCTCCTGGCTGCTTCTGTCTCCTGCCCTTCTCAGAGCTAAGCAAATAGCCAAAGGGGCAGCTCAGACCGGAGACGGTGGACCCTTGGGGTAATAGGGCCTGGGACATAGAATATGCAAGATCCTGTGAGATCTGTTTGCTGGAGGATGTTATTAACTTGGAATTTAAAGAAACAGACAGGAAACCTTTGGAACCTGTAGTCCTTTCATATGATAAAACTCCAATCTCTGCCCGGAATCACAGCAGGAATACTGTTAGCGTCTTTGTAACTTACCTGTCCCCTTTGATCCTTTCTGCCAGACTGTGAATCCACAAACTGAGTCTATTTTCTCAATAAAAACCCACTGGGGTAAAGGAATGGGGCTCTCCCCACTAGACGGTGTAGCCATGTTTTCTATTATTCCCATAGAATTATGATAGATTCTGTGTATTACACGTGTTTAATGGACATCCGCAGCTGAGATGAATACTGCGGGATGGCCGGTTCTGTCACATTTTTCCATATCCTCACTAGCACTTGTTTTCTGATTTATTGTGATAGCCATTCTGATAAGTATGGGATGTAATTGTGATGCTTGTTTTCTTATTGCTCATTTTATGGGTTCTTTGCATATTTTGGTTAATAACTTTTAATCTGATGACTCTTTTGCAAACACTTCTCCTAGCCAGTAGCTTATCTTCTCATCCTATGGACATTGTCCTTTGCAGAGAGGAAGTTTTTAATTTTAATGAAGTTTAGCTTATCAGTGAATTATTTCAAAACTCGTACCTTACCATTGTAGCTAAAGGTCATCATTGTACTTAAGGTTATTTAGTTTTTTTCCTATGTTACATTTTAGGAAGCTTATTGTTTTATATTTTACATTAGTTCTGTGATACATTTTGAGTTAATTTTTGTGAAGAGTGTAAGATTTTCCTTTTGGAGATGCATGTCAGGTTGGTCTAGCACAATTTGTTTAAAAAATTGTATTTGCCCCATTGTACCTTTATCTGTTTAACTCTTTCACAAAAATTATTTTTGTAGATGTTTTAAATATTACTACTATTTTCCTATTTTCTTAATCTTATATTTCTGAATTAATCTTATGGAAGCTTTTACTAGCCTCAAGCAGTTACTGAGCACTTATATGTTCAACCACTGCATCAAGTAGATTCTGGATAAATTGCGAAAGCTAGACTTCTCCATAAAAGTCCTCATTTTCCATTGGTAAATAAAAGTAATATTAGCAATGAGAAAATATGAATGATGTTTCCTATGTAATTCAGTCTAAATACAATAGGCATTCTTATAAGGCAAGATTGATGTGCTTTGGATGACTAAAGTATCAAGGTATTGAAGCTACAGGGGCTGAAGTGCCAACCATAGGACAGCAGTACCTAACGGAAGAGAAATTCTTTTGTGAGAGCCTTGTAAGAAAAGGAGGGGTGGTGGGTAACTAGGATAGAAAGAACCTTTAAATTTTGGTTGGAAGTGTCAATTTGATACAGTAGACAAAAGACACAGTAGTGTTATTTCTGCACCAAAAGTGGAATGAAGTTCTTGGCAATGAATTTTATCTTACTTTTCTTTTTATTTTCAAATAATTATAGATTCAAAGGGAGTTGTGGAAAAAATTACACAGAAGTTTTCTGGATCTTTCACCCAGGGCCACCTAAATGCTAACAATTTGCATAACTATAGGACAACAAACTCAAAAGATTGGCATGTTACAATTGACCGATTTTATTCGATTTCACCCAGATTACATCGATTTATGATTTTGTGTTTATAGTTCTATGTCATTTTGACATTTAGTTTATTCTAAAATTAATAATACTATTATTATAAATACAAAAATCACTATTCATCAAGTTTTTGACTCTCTATTTAGGGCAAATTCTAAGATGTGACAAATTTTAATCAAAAGTTATGAAAATTATTAAACCCTTCAGACATATTATTAAACTTTTTTCCAAAACATTTGAATCAATTTATACATTCACTGGTATATTTATAAGCTATCACTTCTCATACCACCTCCAATGCACCATTAGAGTAAAACAGTATCCTGCTGTTTAATTTTCTTGTATTTTATTAATAGTAAGATATGATTAGGACTATTTCTTTATTGTTGGTTTGCATACTGACAACAATACTTTGAATGTCTAGAGTTCTTTCTGCATAGTTCCAGTGTAATACAAAGTAAGTGTGACAGTTAATGCGCTTTGTCGTGATAAAATAAGAGAGAAGGTCCAGGGCTGCCAAAATATTTAGAATTTTATGTTCTCTGCTGATTGTTATAGTCTTCATAAATCAAAAACATACATAATTGTCTCATGTGTTATAAGGTAAGCCAGTTAAACATGTGTTTTAAAGGGGAATAGATATGTATTCTCAGAACTTTTATTGAATGCTAGATTACTAACTTTGTAATAATTAACTTACTAATATTTAAGTAACATGCATTGACTAGTGTGTGTCATGAGCAGAGCTAATTGCTTTATGCACATCATTGCACTTAATCCTACGAGAACACTTTGAGATATACATTATTGTTAAAATAATTTACTAATGAGGAAGCTGATGTTAGAATAGGTAGGTACTTGCTAATGTCATAGCTGGATTTCAAAACAAGTCTTTCTGACCACACGATGTAATGCTTCAAAATCAAAGATTGTCATGGACATTCATAACTATAATAAATATCTTGTCCCACTTCCTACTGATGTGCCTGCCCTCTCACGCTCTAATTATTATTACAATCTTACAATGACTTTGCTATAAGAAGTTGCCTTTAGGTTTAAAGAAAGTTTGGCCCAAAAAGAGACAGATGGTTACTCTGCCACTGTTCCCATGTAAAGGGGAAGTGGGCCACAAACTATGGAAATATCCCTCATCATTTGTATTCAATATCCACCTTCCTCTCCTCCACATATATATGCTGGTTTTCTGACTACTCAGTAGGAATCAGGTAACAAAATGTTACATTTTAAAAGAGTTACAGAATTGCAAGTAATTTAGAATCCCTTAACCTTTCCTGACTCATCACATAATTCTCTTTAATGACTCACTCTTTTTAAAAACTTTTTTTATTTTAATTGTTATTCAAGTATAGTTTTCTACCTTTTACTCTCATCCCAGCCCATCCCCCCAGCCCTCCCCACCTCCCTCCCATTTCCACCCTCCTTTGTTTTTGTCCATGTCCTTTATACTTGTTCCTGCAAACCCTTCCCCTTTCTCACTCTTTTTAATGACAAAAAATTGGGATTTTAGGGAGCAGTCAGCGATACTTTATTCTACCGTACTCTGTTCTGTGTAACTATTGGTCCACTTTCTATTGACAAAAAGAAAAGGCAGGCAGTACAATAGTTCAAATTGTCATGTTAGTCTTGTCCAGTCACTGTATAGTGCGATGGTAATTTTTGAAACTGGGAAAGTTACTTTGCCGCTGTTATTCTTGCAGAGTTTCTCAGCTCATCTTTTATCAGAGGAGGATTGTCAAGGGAGGAAATTTGTGCCTGCTTTGTCCTGAGTCCTGTTTGCTCCACATTCAAACTTCTCAAATCGAGAATGCTGCAAAGAGGGAGTGGTCAGTGTAGGTGACCTGGCTTGCTATTCACTGGACCATGGCTACATGGCCTAGAGAAGTGAGAAACTGTGTTAAAGAAAGGTACTTTTGTGGTGAAACACAAATAGAGAAAAGGCCAAGGACAGCAGCAATGCCTTCGCCTCTGACCTTGGTGCTCTTGTAGGATCTGGCAGCTGGGTGAGGATGCCACACTCAGAGACATAAAATATGGAATCCCTCATTTCCTTTCTCTCCCTCCATGATGAAAGTTTCTGTTCCTCTCTCTTTCCAAGTGCTAGTGATGATGTGAAATCCTAGTACGGTAATTTAAAACACTGAGCTTGCACACTAAGCTACACAATACTTCAAATAACAATAGTGCTGGGTAGGATACCATTTGGTTGTTTTTATCTTGGTAAGGAAACAACGGTAAATCTTATCATACTTTCAACCTTATTAGGATGTACCTAGGGCAGGGGTGTCAAACTCATTGTCACCGGGAGCCATATCAGCCTTGTGGTTGCCTTCAAAGGGCCAAATGTAATTTTAGGACTGTATAAATGTAACTACTCCTTAACAGTTAAGCAAGAGCTTCGCCCTGCCACCAGATAGAAACAAGGTGCCAGGATAAAACAAGGTGGAGGGTCGGATTTGGCCCAAGCACCTTGTGTTTGCCACCTGTGACCTGGGGACACAGTTTCTTCCAGAAATCCTAACCTACTTAAGGTCAGTCATTTGTAAGTCATTCATGAAAAAGATAATTAAATGCTCAAGTCATCCATCCATGCTGTGGCACCTGTTCAGCATATTTTGCTCTTTGCTTTTGAAGTAGCATGATTTCATAAAGAAGGTTGCCCTATGTTTTTTTCTCTCAATTCCATTTAATATTCCTTTCCATTTACTGTCCTTATTGTGTTCTAGGCTGGGCACATGCTAGCATTCTCATTTTATAACGAAACAAAAAAAATAAAATAAAATGAGTGAGATTTGAAAAAATAACTAATGAAGGAAGCAAAGACAAAATTGAGATTTCTTGATGTTCACCAAGACTGCAAATAATATATATTTTTTCAGTCTTGAAAAATATAATATGAATGCTTTAGGTCTAATAATACTTGATGTCCTCATATACATTAAAAATAAGGAGGAACGCACCAAGGCACATCATAATTACATTAGCCAAGGTAAAAATGAAGGAGAGAATCCTAGAAGCAGCAAGAGATAAGGAGACAGTAACCTACAAAGGAGTTCCCATCAGACTGTCAGCTGATTTCTCAAAAGAGACCTTGCAGGCAAGAAGGGGCTGGAAAGAAGTATCCCAAGTCATGAAAGGCAAGGACCTACATCCAAGATTACTCTAGCCATCAAAGATTTCATTTAGAATGGAAGGGCAGATAAAGTGCTTCTCAGATAAGGTCAAGTTAAAGGAGTTCATCATCACCAAGCCTTTATTATATAAAATGTTAAAGGGACATATCTAAGAAAAAGAAGTGAAAACACATATATAGTAAAATGATGGCAAACTGACAATTATTAACAACCACACCTAAAACAAAAACAAAAAACAAACTAAGCAATCAACTAGAACAGGAACAGTACCACAGAAGTGGAGATCACATGGAGGGTTAGCAACAGGGGAGTGGGAGGAAGAGAGGTGGGGAAAAGGTACAGAGAATAAGTAGCATAGATGGTAAGTAGAAAATAGACAGGGGGAGCGTAAGAATAGTATGGGAAATGTAGAAGCTAAAGAACTTATCGCACATGGACATGAACTAAAGGGGGGGAATGTGGGTGGGAGAGGGTGTGCAGGGTGAAGGGGAGTGAAGGGGGGAAAATGGGACAACTGTAATAGCATAATCAATAAAATATATTAAAAATAAGGTATGTAATTGGGCAATAAAGTTTATAAGAAGGTACTAGCATTTAACTAGGCAATAATAAGAAGGTACTCCATAACTGCTTTTTCACAATCTTAAACAACTCCTTAACTTTTTACTAACCATAAGCTACCATGGCACAAGGTTTTCCACTGCTCCATGTTGGGAGTGCTGTAGGTTAATTTTTTTTCAAATGTGTTAGTAACCTCAGTGTAATCCTTTCTGTTGATTCAGAGAAGCTGGTGATTTTCATTAGCAAGAATCATTAGCTTAAAAAAATATGAGAGTCTTCATTAATATTGGCTGAGAACATATCTAGTTATCACAGAATTTCTTTGGTGTGAAATGAATCATTTTGATTTGTATTTTCTAGTTTCTCCCAACCCCCTGTACTTCTCTTAAATGTGATTAATTCCCATAACAGGCCATATTTGATCTTTGTGAAAAAAAAATATGGAGAGCTTCACAAAACCCCAATTCATGCAAACTTCCCTAGGTTATAGTTTATTGTAAACAATCCAATATTGTATTTTTTAAGCAACACATTATATTCATTGATGAACAAATAGCTAAGTAATCTGAAATGTCAATGTAGAATAATTTAACCCTAACTAACTTGCTCTTCAACTCAGTAGAGTACTTTGTTCACATTGGTGTTTCTTCCAAATTATTAATTATTATATTATGGACATGGGTCACTGATTAATATTTAAAACCTATAATTTAAATTTATTAACATCAAAAGCCTTCTGTGTATTAAATGTGGGTAGCATGGATGACCAGTTCCTAAGAGAAACTTATTTAATATTGCAATAAAGTATGTAGTTCTAGTATTAACAAGATATTTACCATAAAGAATATTACATTAAATTCATTTGTTTTAATGTCCTATGTTGTTAAATAATAAAGCAACCAGCATATTATGATTATTTATTAGTTTGAGATCAAATAGTTTGTTTTTCTTTTTTCTTTTTTTAAAATCATTGTTCAAGTATAGTCTCTATTTTCCCCCACCAGTCACCCCTACTCCACATATTTTTCTAATAATACAGTAGTTTATCATGGCTAGAAATAATAGCTCCATTAGAGAAAAACCATATGTTCTCCTGTTATATATAACAGAATGTAGTATTTTGGTTTCTTTAAACAATTTGGAAGTTTCTTTTTATTTATTGATTTTTAGAGACAGGGAGAAAGGGAGGGAGGGAAAGAGGGAGGGAGGGAGGGATGAGGGGAGAGAGAGAGAGAAACATCGATTTGGTTGATTTTTGTATGTGTCCTGACCAGGGATTGAACCTGCAACTTTCATGTATAAGGGTGATGCTTCAACTAACTGAGCCATCCAGCCAGGACCAACATATAGTTTTTTGCTTTTCTTTCCTTCTTTCCTTCTTTCTTTCCTTCTTTCCTCTTTCTTTCTTTCTTTCTTTCTTTCTTTCTTTCTTTCTTTCTTTCTTTCTTTCTTTCTTTCTTTATTTTTCTTTTCCTTCCTTCCTTCCTTCCTTCCTTCCTTCCTTCCTTCCTTCCTTCCTTCCTTCTCTCTCTCTCTCTCTCTCTCTCTCTCTCTCTCTCTCTCTCTTTCTTTCTTTCTAGAGAAAGAGAGAGAGAGAGAAGGGAAGGGAGAGAGAAAGAGAGGGAAACAAACATCAATGTGTGGTTGCCTCTCACATGTGGTTGCCTCTCACATGGCCCCCATTGGGGACCTGGCCCGCAACTCAGGTATGTGACCTGGCTGGGAATCGAACCAGTGATCCTTTGGTCCACAGCCTGCACTCAATCCACTGAACTACACCAGCCAGGGAAGTTTTTTGTTTTTCTTTAGTCAAGAATTTAATTTCTTTCTGATTATGCATCAAGCTTAGTAATTAATGTCAGTTTGTGAATCAAGGTGCAGTCCCTGTTTTTAAGTAGCTTACAGTTTTAAATACAGGTCTCATTTAAAACTATTTTTTCTTGATCAACAGAGATAATAAACATACTAATTTATTGTATTTTATTTCTAAATATTTCTTAAAAAATTCAACTACAGCTGACATACAATATTATGTTAGTTTTAGATGTACAGCCCAGATATTTATATTAGTTATAAAGTGATCACCCCAGTAAATCTAATACTCATTTGGTACCATACATAGTTATTACAATATTATTGACTATATTACTTGTGCTGTACTTCATATCCTCATGACTATTGAGTAATTACCAATGTGTGCTTCTTAATACCTTCTCCTTTTCACCCAGCCCCTCAAACCCCTCCCTTTTGGCAACAGTCAAAAGGTTCTCTGTATCTATGAGTCTGTTTTTGTTTGTTTGTTTATTTTGTTCTTTATGTTCCATATATAAGTGAAATAATATCATATTTGTCTTTCTCTGTCTGACTTGTATTATTCAGCACAATACTGTATAGGTGATCTATGTTTTCATAAATATCAAAATTTCATTCTTTTTATGGCCAAGTAATATTCCATTGTGTCTATGTACCACTCTTCTTTATTCATTTGTCTATTGATGGGACTTAGGTGGCTTCAACATCTTGGATATTGTAAACAATGCTTCAATGAACATCTAGATGCATATATCTTTCCAAATTAGTGTTTTGGGTATCTTCAGATAAATACCCAGATGTGGAATTGTTATATCTTGTTATAGTCTTTGTTTTAAAGTTTATTTGTCTGGCATAAGTGTTGCTATCCCAACATTTTTGTTGTCATTGTTCTTATTTTTACAAAATATTTTTTCATGCTTTTACTTTGAGTCTGCATCTTTCAATCTGCAGTGAGTCACTTATGGATAGCCTAGGTGTGGATTTTGTCTTCTTATCCATTTAAACACCCTGCATCTTTCAATTGGAGCATTTAATCCATTATCTTTTAAAATAATTGTTGATACATATGTATTTAATGCCATTTTATTATTCATATTTTTATCTTTTTTTCTTAAAGAAGATCCTTTAACATTTCTTATAATACTGATTTGGTGGTGATGAACTCCGATAGCTTTTTCTTGTCTGTGAAGCTCTTTATTTTTCCTTTTGTCCAAATGATAGCTTTTTTGGTATAATAATCTTGGTTGCAGGTCCTTGCTTCTCATCACTTTGAATATTTCTTGCCAATCCCCTCTGGCCTGCAAAGTTTCTATTGAGAAACCAGATGACAGTCTACAGGAACTCCCTTATAACCAGGGAGTTCCTAGTTGTAGGTAACTAACTACATTTCTCTTGATGTTTTTAAGATTCTCTCTTTGTCTTTAACCA
This sequence comes from Tonatia bakeri, assembly GCA_004024845.1. NCBI lineage: Eukaryota > Metazoa > Chordata > Mammalia > Chiroptera > Phyllostomidae > Tonatia > Tonatia bakeri. The sequence goes on along the minus strand of PVIA01015040.1, from coordinate 12,405 downwards.
TCGGCATTTTAATTATGATGTGTCTTGGTGTGAGCCTCTTTGGGTTCATCTTGTTTGGGACTTTATGGAGTCATATTTCCCTTGCCAAGTTAAGAAAGTTTTTCCGCTGCCCCTGTGACATGAATGTCAATATGCTTATGTTGTCGCACAGGTCCCTTAAACTATCCTCATTTTTCTGGATTACTATTTTCTTTTTGCTGTTCTAATTGGGTGTTTTCTACTACTTATTTTCCATATTGCTGATTCAGTTCTCTGCTTCTGCTAATCTACTATTGATTCCCTCTAATGTATTTTTCATTTAAGTTATTATATTTTTTAATTGTGGCTGGTTCTTTTTGTTTTCTATTTTTATTATTATGTGTTCTATCTTTTGGTTGAATTTTTCACTGAGATCATTGAGCATCCTTATAATAAGTATTTTGAACTCTGCACCTGTAGATTGTTTGTCTCCAATATTTTTAGTTCTTTGTCCAGAGTTTTGTTTTGTTCTTTTAATTGGAACATGTTTCTTTGTCTTCTCATTTGGGCTGTCCTTGTTTCTATCTATTAGATAGAGTTGTGATGTCTCCCAGTCTTGGTAGAGTGGCCTTATGTAGTAGGTGTCCTGTGGGGTCCAGTGATGTAATTTCCCTTTTCACCTGAATCAGCTGCCTCTCTTGCCAGAGATGAGGCTGTTTGATAAGATGTACAAAGCACCCCAAGATCAGAGGCTTCTTGTCTGGGGTTTTTGGACTTTTGAGAGATTTTAGGAAAGCCTATGGCATAAACCAAGACAGGTCTTTTCTATGGAAATGTCACTGGAAGCAGTTTATTTGGGACCACAAGTTAGATCAGACATGATCTAAGGGAATCACCAGGGCAAGGCAACTGGTGTTATCCAGGATAATGGAGACCGAACTATGGGCTTGCCTGTGTCTGCAGGAGGGAGGGCTCAGTGAAGGAACCATTGTTTCTGCCAGCACTTCGGCCTGGGAGAAAGCTGCCATACAACTTTCACTCCAAAGCCAGACAGTTTAGCTCCTCCCTGGATAGCCCTGGCCTTTTGAGTTGCTGTCCTAGCACTGGAGTTCAGAGTGAGTGAGTCAGAGTAAGTCCATGTGCAGGCCCTTTAAGAGGAATGCCTGTGACTCCAGAAGCTATTTGTCTCATTCAGCCATAACATTCCTGGGATTTCACAGCCAGGAGTTATAGGACTTCTCTTCCCACCACTGAAACCCTGGGCTGAGGACCTTGGTGTGTATCTGGGACTCCCTGCTTCTCAGGTGGGAACTCTGCAGCTGAGCTATCCCTCCCAATTTTTAATCACCTCATGTGGGTGTTAGACTGGCCCATTTCTCATCACTGTCCCCTCCTACCAGTCTCAGTCTTGATGTGGCTTCTTTTGTATATCATTAGTTATAGGACTTTCATCCAGCTAACTTCAAATAGTTTTCATGATTGTTGTAGTTTAATAGTAATTTTGATGTGGTCACAGGAGGATGTAAGTACTGTATTTACCTACACTGCCATATTGACCAGAAGCCAAACATACTAAATTTTACCCTCATTTAAAAACAGTTGTTTCTAGCTGGTATGGCTCAGTGGATAGAATGCCAGCCTGTGATCCAAAGGGTCACAGGTTCCATACCCAGTCAGGGCACATGCCTTGGTTGTGGGCCAGGTTCCCAGTAGGGGGCACCCAAGAGGCAACCACACCTTGATGTTTCTCTCCCTGTCTTTCTCCCTCCCTTCCCCTTTGTCTAAAAATAAATAATAAAATCTTAAAAAAATAAAGTTATTTTAAGTGTTTATTTTCCCTAGAGATTAAACTATGATATTTGATAGATAGGTTTATGCCTAATAATTGGTGTTATATTAAATGATTCTGTAAAATAATATTATAATAACAAAAATAAAACATTAGTGATTAGTCTTTTAGAGGCTTATATTCAGAAAAATAATGGCACTATTGTATTGGACAACATCGCTAAAAATCTTAGTTGATTTTTCATAGTTCTTAACACTAAGCATTCTTCAATAATATTAATAATTACTACATTATATACAAAGTGCTTGCTTACTTATTGTTCTTGTTCTTGCTTAGTCAATTGAGGACAAGAACAAATAATGTAGGTTACTAGAACTTAGATTATAAATTCTAGTTATATCTTGCTTATATCTAGCTTTCAATGTTATATCAGCTGAACTCTCTTGAATTTTGACAGCTGACCACTTTTTACTTGTCAAATAAACCTTTATTCTCTTGGCTTTATGACACCATACTATCCTCATTTTCTTCCTTTTAAATTTCATTGGTTGGCACTTCTTTCTTACCTAACTTTGGATTATGATTTTTTAAGTCTTCTGCCTGGGACTTTTTTCTTCTTATTCTATATTTTATCAATGGAAAATCTTATCCATTCTCATAGCTTCAATTTTTCACTGCTTTCTTTAATAACCCCAAATTCAAAACTCTCTCTCTATGTAAACATTTAAAAATGTTTAAATCTTCACTTGAGGATATATTAATTGATTAAGCAGAAAGAGGGAGAGAAAGAGAGACAGAGAAAGAGAAAAATGTGAGAGAGAAACATTGATCAGTTTGCCTCCATATGCACCCCAAGTAGGGATTGAACCCACAACCTAAATTATGTGCCCTGACCAGGATTGAACATACAAACTTTTGGTGTGTGGGATGACACTCCAATCAACTGAGCCACCTGGCCGGGGCTATATATATATACCTAAGCATTATAATAAATGACTTCATTGTATATAATATAAGCACTTCCAAAAAAATATACCTTGTATACCAAAACAACTGTTTTTTTCAGTGTTCTTTAACTTAGTAGCACTAACCAGCTTTTTAAGCCATAAGCTGATATTATCCTAAAATATGCCTGTATTACCTATATTTGACATCTGCTTGCTATTTAGTCTGTTGTCAGGCTCTACTGATTCTCTTCTGAGTAGTGTTGCAATCTCTCCTTTTATGCATCTACAACAAACATCCTAACCCAAATTTTATCATCTTTCTTGTGGACCACTGCAATTAGCTTTTAATTGACTACTGAAATATCACATTCACCTATGTCAAGAATATGGGCGATATCTGAAATACTTAATAACCAGTATGGCATAGATATAAACCAATCAGAAATAAAGCACTCGTTCAACTCTACGACCATATACCAACATTGGCTACAATCATACCACTCAGCTCTATACCTAACCTCATATTTATGGACTAAATCTATAGTTACAAAAATTTGAGTGAAAGAACTATAATTATTATTTTGGTAGATAAAATGAATGGGACCAGAAAAAGAGTCGTAGTTGAAATGTTTCATACTTATTTGTGTACTTGTACAGAATCTGTATCCCCTCACTAAATTTTATTTTCTTTGATGGTACAGACAGTCTTATTGACCACTCTCATCAAATTTCCTAAAGTAGCACCTGAGAGTAAATCCATAGTAAACACTGAGTTACTAAATCAAAGACTGACTGAATGGATAAATAAATTATATGGAGGAAGGTTAAAGTTTAATAAAATTAAAATTAGAAGTAGCAACAAATCTATGACCTGGCTCTTCTTCATATTTCTATTCTCATCTCTAACTACTTTTCCCATATTTCAATGTCTTAAACTTGTTAAGCTTCTACCAAACTCAATACCCTTGTACACACTAGTTTTTTTTTCTGTATGATTTATAACCTTTCCTCTGAATAACTACCAGTAATCAGGCTTCCCATCTCTGACTAAATGTCACTTTCCTCCCTTGATGCATTTTAGTTCTTTTATTTCCCTGTACCTTACCATTGTTAGATTTATCACAATTATGTTCAAATCCTTCTTTGTGTAATTATTTTTAAAAGCTATTATCTATCAGACAGTAAGTCTTAAGAACTGTTTATCTTATCTCTTCTGTATCCTAGGTCTCTCGATAGTGCTTTGCACTAAGAAGTTATCAAGAAGTATTTGTTGAAAAATATACTCATTATAGTATTAATTGCTATTTTCATAATAAATATCTCATCATCCCTGACATTGCCTTTAAAATCATAAAAATTAACCCAAATTTTTAGATGCATATTTTTAGAACTTTCATATTTAGCAAAACTGTGGGCTATTATAGAATTTTTTTTTGGTACAGTACATAGACATCCATGAATGTACACACATACATAACTTATAAGAATTGAAGGAGATGTTCAAACTTGGAAATCATGAAATGTGTATATCATGGAGGTACAAAAGCACTGAAGCTGGCTTTTTTCAAGGAGGTCACTAATAATATATGCATGCACATGAGAAATGAGAAAAATCTGGAACCCTATTCATGGTGAGGAGCAAATCAGAGACTTATACATAGAATGAAAATAACTGAAAAATAACAGTTTTAATGAATGAACTAGGTCAAAAATCTCTCAGAATACAAATATTTAGGAATATTTAACATATTTTAATTTTTATTTGGTTGGAGGGTAAAAAGTCTCCATGACAATATTGTATTTTATTTTGTCTGGATTCATAGTGATCCCATGGTCTTGACAATCAGATGGTCCATGGACTTGGAAAAAATAAGTAATTTCAGGGTTTAAATAATTTGAACTTAGAACATGTAATTTCAAAGGATGTATTTTCAATATTAACAAAATATATAGAGAGAAAATAAGGAGACAAGTCATTATGAATTGGGAGGGAGTGAAACAATAACATAGAATCTGTTGTTTTATAACCAGTAATTAGAATTAATACCCATAACAAATAAAATAAACTTACATAATATATTTAAGGAAATAGCAATAAAAGTATTGATGTATTACAAAAGGCAAAGTGAATATAAAGTTAATAATTATATTTGTAAATATAGAATTAAAACGTTTAGAAATTAAAACATCTTTGTTAAAACAAAAACTTCAATAGACTGATTAACCAGCTGAACCTACAATGAAAAAGGTCCTAAGTGAACCAGAAGACAAGGCTGAGGAAATTACTGAGAAGGAAATGGGGGAGAGAGAAACAGAAAGAGATGCAAAAAATGAGTCTTCAAAATTTGGAGGATAACTTATGGTTTCAGAAATGATGTGAATCTTATATCAAACTAAACATCCTGTAGATAATTTTAAAATATTGTGGAAATAAAAATAAACAAAAAAGTAATAAACTTCAAACTGACCAAAGTGTACAGAAAGGGAAAAATTGACCTTCCACAGGGTATGGCATTGCTCTATAATTTTTCCACAGAGGCCACTCTCTGGTCTACACTTATAAGGTGGTATCTCCAATAAAGAGTTGGAATCTTTTTATGAGTCGAGGTATTAATGAACAGAAGTCAGGACTATTATACTGTAACATTTGGGAATTGAAGGAGAAAATATTAAAAATGAAGAAACCTTATAGATAGTTCTAAAATTGGCAAATAAAATTTCCTCACATTCTTGGCTATTTCCTAAACTTTACATGTGTGAGATATCTGAGTAGTCCCATGAAAGCAATAGTCAGAAGACTGAAAAACTGAGTGAACGTTAAAACTGTTGCTTACCACAACAGACAGGAATTTGAGTTATTTACAGATGCTCAGTAAATGCCTCGGGCTCATATTACAATTCAAAAGGGCCATAAATTAAAAGTAAGAATGACATCCTTGGATAAATCCCAAACTGATTCTGACACAACCAGTATTTCAATTAGAAATAATTTAAGAAAAATTAAAGAAAAGGAAAATGTGATTCAAGATTAGGGTAAAAAGAAACTTGTAGAAACAGACCTAAAGATGACAGCAATGTTAGAAATAAAGGTTAAAAGACAAAGAAACTACTATAAATATAAAAAAGTTAGTCAAGTGAATAAAAGCATTTTCAATGGAGTGATGCAAATATTTTTAAAATTGGGAAAATGATGATGGTAGATGTAAAAATATTTTATCTATATTCCATATTTTGTGCATATACAGATATCAGATAAACAATACATACAAAGTTTGTCCAGAAAGTATCCAACCATGTGCTATGAAAAATAGACACTTTTTTTGAAGAAGATATAAGAAACATTGTATATAGGACCATGACACCTCAGTCCCCTTCAAAGTAGGCACCTTGGGACCTCACACAGTTTTCTCTGCATCTCTTCCACTGTTCAAAACATTCTGCAAAATCCTTTGTTGGAATCACCATCAACCGCCTCATTGTATTTTCCTGAATCTCTTTGACAGTCTGAAATCTCTTCCCTTTCAAAGGTGATTTTAGTTTTGGGAAAAGACAAAAATCACAGCGCACCAAATCTGGGGGCCGAGTCACCTGGGTGATGTGATGTTTCACCAAAAACCTACAAGAGATGTTATGCATAAGCAGGCACATTGTTGTGATGAACCTGTTAACCATCAGTTGCCCACAGCTGCATCCATTTTCATTGTTCTGCATTTCTCAACCAATGAAGAACATGAGGTAGGGCTCCCTATTTTTTATTGTTGTTCAGTTACAGTTATCTCACATTTTTCCCCATTGCCCTCCCCTACCCCTTCCATCCCAACTCCATAGTCAATCCCCGCCATTGTCTGTGCCCATGAGTCCTCTACTCGTGTTCCTTTGCTTGTCCCTTTCCCTCATTATCCTCCTCCCTGACCCCTCTGGTCACTGTCAATTTGTTCTTTATTTCCAAGTCTCTTATTCTATCTTGCTCTCTTGGTTCATTTGTTGATTAGATTCCAGTTATAGGTGAGATCATATGCTATTTGTCTTTCACCGCCTGGCTTATTTCACTTAGCGTAATGCTCTCCACTTCCATCCATGCTGTTGTAAAGGGTAGGGGTTCCTTCTTTTTTTCTGCTGCATAGTATTCCGTTGTGTAAGTGTACCATAGTTTTTTGATCCACTCATTTACTGATGGACACTTAAGCTGTTTCCAGCACATGGCTATTGTAAATAATGCTGCTATGAACATTAGGGTGCAGAGATTCTTTTGAATTGGTGATTCAGAATTCAAAGGGAACCCTAGTACAATGCAGGTAGTATTCCTTAATTGCTTGGCCTAGAGGAGTGTACTCAGGATGGACAACACCTTACCAATCAGAAAATATAGTCTTAAACTTGTCTTGACTTTGCCATGCTTTCTATGGGCTTGGAAAATCAGGCAACTTTCATGGGGACGACTGGGTCCAGTTGTCCCAGTTGTCCAGATTGTAGCCATAGAGACATGTTTCATGCCCAGTTATTAGTTTCTTGAGGAAATCTGGTTAATTGGTAGCAGTTTGAATCAAGTCATTAGCAACTGCAGCACAATGTTCTTTCTGCTCTGGTAGCAGAAACTGTGGAACAAATTTTTCCACAACATGTTTTATGACAAGATCTTGCATCAAAATCTCAGACACAGTAATTGTTGGAATCCCTGAGATCAGCTTCTATTTCTCACACTGTCAGTCATCAATCTTTGTTGAGGGCTAACACATGCAACATTCTCAGGTGTTCTGCTTGTTACAGACCTTCCAGAACATGGATCACTTTCAACAGATTCTCAACCATCTTTGAAATTTTTGTGCCACACTTTTATTTGTGCTGCACTCCTTGCATCATCCTTAAAATATTCCTGAATCCTCTGAACAGGTTCTGTGGAGGAATGTTCAAGCTTAACCCAAAATTTGATGCAAACAGTTGCTCTACTTGCTCTGTCATTTTGAATGTGATGACCACACAGTACACATGCTCACTCAAGGGTATCTACCATCCCCACTGACTAGTACAGTGAAGTCATCATTATTCACACATGCACAATCCAGTCCACTCTCCTTGGGTGCCAGATTACATTGATATTGTGCAAAATGTTCTTGTTATATTAACAATTGATGGACTTTTTGAGGATAGACCTGATGTATATATCAGATATATGTATGACAGTATTAATAGCAGCAAATTGGAGAAAAAAGGGATCAGTAAACTTTATAATAAATCAACATTTCCCAATCTGACTAACAAAGAAGTAAAACTGAGACTTAATGATCTGTAATACATAATATAATATCAAAGAGCCTAACAGAAATTTAATTTGGCTTCTGTAAGAAGGGCAGAGAGATAATGGGTTATAACATTATATGAAGTAATAATGGCTGAACATATCCCTGAAGCATCAACCTGCAGATATTAGAAGTTCAGCAAACCTCCCAAAAGATATTCCACTAAAACCACAGTTAATGATATTATACTCAAATAACTGAAATCAAAGATAAAAACAGACCTTTAAAGCAAGTAGGGAGTTGAGGTAGGCAGAAGAAATGTTATACATATGAAAAAAAATGACATGACTGATTTCTCAGAAACATTGGATAGCAGAAGAAATAGCTAACATTTCAAAGTCCAGCAAAAGACAATGCTCTCACCCAAGAAATCTATCTAGAGAAAATAATGCAAATGAAAGGAAAACCTTTTAGAAAATAAACTTCATTTTTAAGTAGTTTCTGATTTACAGGACAATATGATAGGATAGTGACTTTCCATATACCCTTTCACCCATTTGCCTCTATTATTAACATCTTACATTAGCATATTATGTTTAATACAAATGCTGAAGCAATATTGATGCATTATTATTAAAAGTCCACACATTATTCAGATTCCCTTTGCCTAATGCCTTTTCTGATCTGGAAGCCCACTGAGAATACCAGATTACATTTAATTGCCATTTTCCTTTTGGTACCATTTTCTTGGCTGTGACAGTTTCTCAGAATGTCTTTGTTTTTGAAGACCTTAGCAGTTTTGAGGAGTACGGGCCAGCTATTTTGTAGGATGTTCTATTGGAATTTGCTTGACTTTTCTTTTAATCTCCTGAATTGACTGTGTTTATGAGTTTTGTGGAAGAAGAAGATAAAAGGCCTTTTTTATCATGTCATATAAGAAATGCTTTCTATAAACAATTTATAACTGTTGAAATTGCACACCATCACCTGGGTAAGGTAGTGTTTCTCCTTTCTTGTTTCCATACTGTCCTCCTCAGAAGTAAGTCACTAGACACAGTTCATACTAAAGAAGGAGGTCATGCTTACTTTCTTAAAGGCAGTACTTCAATTACTTGGAATTCTGATACTCTCACCCTGATGCGGACTCTGACCAGTGGGGTTTGTGTGTTGTGACTGTGACGAACAAATTCACATAGACCACAGAAGTCTTGTGGAGAAAAGGGATGGCATGTATACTCTGAGTGAGAGAGAGTCCCTACACTTGCCTGGACAGGCTTTTATTGCTTTTCTGGGCACATTACATGGAAGATGGTCCTCATTTTTTATGCACAGGTTCACTTTAGGTGATTACCTTTTACAGATAACAAAGGAGAAGATCTTGCAGATTACTTCAAAGAAAAGGATGTTGCAAATGCAAGGGGAAAAGTGGTTGAGCCAGTTACACTCCATCCTTGGGATGTTTAGCACAAACTTTAGGAAGTGATTTTAAAGATATGCAGTAAATGTTTGCTGCCTCAATTCAGGGCAAGGGAGTTTTAGCAAAAGCAAGCCTCAAAGTACCCTAGATACAATGCAGGCCTGGTTCCCCATGGAAAAGCCAATCTGTGGGCCTGGTTCTTGTGTGCTGCCTCTCTCCTGCTGGCTTTCCAAATCAGGGCCTGGGCTATATTTGCATTGTCATGCAGATCGGTTCCCTATATCACCCAAGCAATCTATCCAAGAAAAGCTACAGCTTAGATGACTTAAATAACAGAAATTTACTCCTCTCAGTTCTGTAGGCTTGAATTCCAAGACCAAGGGATTGACAGCCTTGGTTTTATCCTGAAGCCTCTCTCCTTGGCTTACAGACAGTTACCTTCTTGCTGTGTGCTCACATGGCCTTTTCACTGAGCATACCCCTGGTGTCTCTTCTTCTTCTTATAAGAACACCAGTCCTATTGGTTTAGGCCTCACCTTTATGATCTTGTTTAACCTTAATTATCTTTTTGAATGTGCAACTCCAAATACAGTCAAATTGGGGGTTTTGAGCTTGAACATATGAATTTTTTTGGTGGGGGCACAATTCTGTCTATAACATGGGGATAGGTCTGGAGAGGCACCTGGGACTTATAAGGGAAGATCTCTTTTTTATCATTAATGGGGAAAGTGCTAGCTTCTACTATGAAAAGATGGGTAACATCTACTCAATAAAAATCTGCAAGTACATCCACTCAGACGACCTTATCCCATTTTCAGTGTTTCACATTTTCTCAACCACAGCCTTGATCTTAGCACAATAAAAGTCTTGTTGAAAGTCTCTGGAAAGTTTTCCCTCATTTTTTCTAATCCCCTCTTTCTCATCCTTCCCTGCCCTTTCCCTGTAGGATATCAGCCTCTGTTTGTTCATGGCCTTTAGTTTCTCATGATTCCTCTTCAAGGCTGATACCACTTGGCAATAATCTGCCACTTTTGCTGTTGTTATAGGCATTTTTTCCCCTGTATTTTTTAAAAGCCTGCCTTGTCTAGCCTGAACCATTCCACCTGCAAGGGCATTTCCCCAGTTTTTACAGGTTATTTATCATGGAATCTTTATCAATCAGAACTTAATCTTATTTCAAGGACTATCTGTGCTCAATATAATATTTGGGATGTTGTTCTGTTTGCTACTTGGTTAGTGAATAAACTAATTCTCTAACCATCTTATTGGTTAGTGAATAAACTAATTCTCAAGTACCATCTTACTGCCTGTTTGCTTAACAACTCTTGATAATCCCTGGGTTAACACAGATCCTCCAAGAAGGTACCAAGAACAGCATTCAAACATGCAGATGATATATTGAGAGAAACTCATGTGTAATCAAAGAGAAACTTGAGGGAGTGAGAAGCTTCACAGAGTTATGTGGTGAAAGGAGAGGAAGATGGAGGAGGAAGAGTCTCACCTTCAAACAAGCATGGGTCAGGCTGATCGGGGGTTCTAAGCCTCATTTGCCCTCTAGAGGTATCCTGCACCTAAGAATGGGCCAGCACTACTACCTCCACCATGCGTAGTCTCTGAGAAGTTTCTCAGTGAAGAAAGCATGTTCTCCACATGAATGCTGGCAGATTCATATGCTGTCAATCAACTAGGAACCCCCTGCTGAACCCTTTGTAGATGAGAGCCATGCATTCCATAGCCATCACAAAATTGCTTGCAAAAAATTCATATGATCCAAAGAAATGAAAAGATTTTCAGAGTGAGAAAAATAAGATGAAGCTGGAGATAAGATTAGTAGGCAAAAATATGCCATAAATTATTGTGGATCACAAAGTTTGCTATGAGATTTTTACTATTTGAAACAAAGAAGGAAATATCAGTTACATAATTTAGTTTGGCTAACAAATAAATTGTTAAGTTGTTCAGAGAAATTAAAACTATTTCTAAAGCTGAGATATCAGGCATAATCCCCAAATGAATATTATGAGCTAAGAAACACTTCAAAAGACATGTGGAGTGAGTGACAAGTATAACTCACCTGCTATCATAAAGCCAAACTTTTGTTGACCAAAGTATCCAGGTAGCACATTTATAGTTGTCTGATCTCACCAAATGATAAGATTTATAGTATCTAAAGAAATAAATTACCCAACAAATGGTCTTCCATGCACATTACTGAAAACACATTGTATAGTGGCTGGAATGTAAAAGCCTGCACTGCCAATAAAAAGAATATATGCCTGACTTTACCAACAGCCAAGTAAAGGTCAAAAACATGCCTGAACAACTCATCTGTGCTTAGGGAAGCCATTCAGGCAGTGTGAGAGAGCAGGGCACACCAGTAAATTGACCAATGCACAATTAAGGCCTTGTGATTGTTTTCTTTCTTTTTCTCTTAGAGCAAGGTTGCAATAACATTAACTTGAAAAATGTTAAAGCGTTACTAACCTCATACTTTGAATGCCACACTTTGTGAACATGTAATTTCTAATAATGTGCTGTCCAGGTTTAATCCTTTAAAATAAACAGGTTACAAAAGTGCTCCCAGGTAATTTAAAGGATTGATGTACTCTGTGGAGCTGTTAACTCTAAGCTGAAGAACACTTACCAAAAATTATTTTGGCCTTGGGATAATTCATTTTAACTAATTATTTATAACAGTAATTATGTAGAAGTGCCATTTATCTCTTAAAACTATCCTTAATTTTCAATAATATAGCGATGTCATCTCAGTTCAAGTGAATGCCTATACTGTTTCTGTTTTTTAAGGGAACAGAAAAGGACACTCAGATCATCCAAAGTGATATAAAATTACTACCATTCATAAAAATAAAAGGGGACAGGAACACTCCTGTGTTAATTACAAATGGAAATTATTATATAGCACATTAAAAAATGATTCTTACTGACCCTGCTATTATCAAAGAAATATTTAATTTCAATATTAAAAGCTAGAATAATGTGAATTCACAATGGATTTTTTTATTGTTGTTCAAGTACAGTTGTCTCCATTTTTACCCC
>PVIA01015039.1:0-15218 GCA_004024845.1 Tonatia bakeri | reverse complement strand
GCGTGCCCTGTGTATCTCAGGGTGGCCCCAGGGGCAAGCACAGCACAGGGCACCCTCCCCTCCTTGCCTTTTCCCTGAGGACAGAGGCGCCTTGTGCAAGCGGAGAGAAACCTGTGCTTGTGCAGAATCGGCAGCTAGCAGGCACCCTGGGGCAGGATTTCCTTTAAGGTAAACAGACACTTGACGTGCTCTGCCTCGTTCAGCGTGGAGGTGGGGAGAGGAAACCAGGTGGTGAGGCAGAAGGCGGAGCGGGGCGGGGCGAGCCCTGTTTGGGGTGCTGTGCACAGAGCAGGGATCTGGGGCGGGCGTGTGCTGGTCCATTCTGACTGCGTTTACAGGCACTGACGTGTGGTTTTATGCATTAATCTATGTTTAACTCTCACTTTATTTATTTTTGTTAGCCATATTGGGGTGACATTGATTATAGGATGATGTAGGTCCCAAGTGCCCCTTTCCACGGCCCATCATCTGTGTGTCGCACTGTGTGTCCGCCACCCACAGTCAAACGACCTCCGGTCACCGTGGATTCGGTCCCCTTGCCCTTCGCTGCCCCACCTCCCTTCGATCTGCCGAGCAAAGTGGTCTGTGCAAACCACAGATCTTCACCCTCTCGGGCAAAGCCCTAGGGCGGGATGGGGCGGGGCCACCCGAGCCTTGCGCTGGTGCCGCTGCCGGACCCTTTCCCTCTCCCCAGGCGGGCAGACCCGCCGACGCAGCGGGGCCACGTCACCGCCCAGGCCCTCCAGAGCTGGGGCTCATGCCTGCAGCGAGTCCTGGGTCTCACGTGCCCTTACCTGAAAGGCACACCCACACCGACACGCACCATGGCAGGGAGCAACACTTGTTTTTGCACCGAAAGAGCAATTTGTTGAGACATACACTTGAAAGATTTTTGGCACCACAGGTGTTAGGTCGGAAGGGAGGCAGAAGGAGTAGGATGTGTGATGCAGACATTGTTACGAATGGTGAGGCGTCACACGGGGCGTGGCTGGTCCAGCTGAAGCACACTGCAGTTGTGGAGTTCAGTCTGGGGCTGCGGGAGGCCAGGACAGAAGGAGAACCTTTGGTGAGTCATTGGGGAGTGCAGGAGGAATTCTGTAGCCTGTGTGGCTCTGGCAGTTTCTCAGTGGGATCCATTGGACCAGTATCTGCCACAGCAAGATGGGCGGCAGCAGCCACAGCCACACCCGCCACAGGCACAGCCAGAGCCACAGCCACGGCATGGCCCAGGCCACTATAGTAGTTGCTGTGATGGCACGTGGAGTCAGGAGTGGAAGGGTCCACAGAGGAGCAGGTGGTCAAGTCCCTCTGAGTGTTGACACCCACTCCGGGCCTTCTCCTTGGTGGGTGGGCCAAACCACAGGCAGGGGGTGGGCCCTATGTCACGTCCACTAGCGTCCTTTCGGGGTCTGTACTGCATTGGGCGACAGGCCTGCATCGCTGACCACCTTCTGCTGTCATGTCAGGGCGCCCGCTACCAAAGCAGAGAAACCCGTCCCCTCTGGGACGCCCCCTGCCTGTGCCGCTGTCAGCTGGAGGGCTTTGATGGATTTGCAGGGAAGCGCGTTTTTCTCAGGTCCCCAAGGACGGCCAGTGTGTGGTCGTACGTTCCTCCCACGATGGAACACGTGGCTGGACTCAGTGAGCGTCCACATGTGGGTATGTGTGGGGGTTGATGGACCAGAGACCCCAGTGGGTCACAGAATGCCCAAACTAACTGTTTGTTCTGCTTAAGATGCAAACAAATATTCCCGCAGGTCGGAGTTTCTGGCGGTGACTTGCAGCAGAACGACCGCCGTGGGTGCTTTGCTGTTTCGATGCCGGCTTTTCTTTAACCTTGACCTTTGTCATGCATATTAATTCCCCTTGAAAGGTGACTAAATCCCAGATGACTTCACGCTGGTTTCCAGTACCACCTGTTTCTGTGCCCACCAGGGGAGGGCATTGCAGTTCTGCTAGATCTTTAGAGTGACATCAAACATCTCTAAAATATTTTAAAATTTTAATGACTCTAATACATGTTTTATTATGACTTTGAATGAATATGCCCTTGTTGATAGACTGATCACAGATATTTTCAAACAGTGAGCACGCATGTTCAGTCCTGAATGTACTGGCTGGAATGTGTCTTGTGAGACCACAGCAGTTCTGCAATTGTATCATTTGTATGATGTGTTTCCCATATTCCCGTTTTTTGAAAGGCAAATTTTTAAAAAGTTCGTTTGATCTCGATGAGATGTACTTCACTTAAATCCACCAAACTGACCGCTCGTCCACACGTCACACGCCCACAGAACTAACCGAGACGTGCAAATGAAAGCAAAGCAACACTGTCAGTGAGAACGCAGTAAAAAATAAAGTTAAAACTTCTCACACACATGACGCAGTGAATTAAACATGACACAGAAGTAAAACAGCAGTGCAACGTTAGAAGGAAATTTTCTGATTCATGGGAAGACTTTTGGTGTGACTTTTGTCCACAAAGGAGACACCGTTGAACCTGAATGTCCCTAATCTCCTACTCAGGAGATGGAGACGGACTTTCCAGGGGACAAAGAGGGCAGACCCGCTGGGGGCGGAGCTCAGGAGCCCGGGAGGACTCTCCCGATGGGCTGCGCTGCTCTGGACGTTTCTCTATGGGGTCCTCGGCCAGGACCTGCTGCAGCCAAACGTGGCAGCAGAGTGTCCCTGCCCACCAGAGCCGCAGCTCTGGTCACCGGGGGGTCTGTGTGGCACACGATGTCAGGAGGGTGGCTTCGGTGGAAGGGCAGGGACTCGTTTCTGTAGGGGGACCGCCTCGTCGGTTCCGTCACGGCCGTGTGGGAAGCCGCAGGCAGCGCTGTCCTGGGTGCGTAAGAATTTCCGAGCTTCTCGATGCATCAGGTAAAGGAAGATGCCTTTGCTGTTAGGGCAGCGTTGCCGGAGACGCAGCACACACATTTAGAACATGATTCCTCCCCTGGTTCTAGGAGGCAGCAGGAGCCACCAGAGCCACATCCCAGATGTTTGCCTTGGCCAGAGAAACCTCACTCTAAGTTCCGCCTGCTCTCTGAGAATGCGCACCGGACACGAGGAACTTGTGGCCACATGAGAGGGGGACGCTATTTCCCATCACAGTTCTGACACATCGTCCCATCTGCTTCCTCGGGGGGGACGGGCGTCTGGGTTTCAGGTTCTGAGGGTCGCGGTGAAGTGACGAGGTGCCATGTCATTTTAAATACGCTTCCACTGAAACTCAAGACACACTCAGAAAAGACCGTGAATCACTAGTGTGGAACTAGATGCGCTTTCACAAAATAGCCGCACAATTTAACCGGCGTTCAGACCGAGACAAAGACTACTGGCGGGACCTGGGGGACTGGTGCCCGCCCTTCTGTGGCCTGCCCCGGCACGACCCTCACCCCGTGCGAAGCCCCATGTCCCTTTCACCGCCTTCTCACTTCACATGAGTGAGTCCCTGCCGCACGGCCATTTCTGCCTGGTTTCCTTTGCTCAGCGCTGTGACTTTGAGGTCCATGCATTTTGTTTGCGTAGAGTTTATTCTCATTGCTGAATAGTGTCCTCTTGTGTGAGAAACCTCAGTTTAAGTATCCATCTGCTGTGGGGGGAGAGTGGGCTGGTTCCGATTTCCACCGCTGGGAGGACCCCTTTGTGGACGTTTCTGTGTCCATCTCTCGATTAACAGATGCAGTCTCGTCATTAACAGTCTCGTCAGATGGTGCCACCATGATGGTGCGTCAGAAGATGATGAGAAGCTCGGTTTGACGCCCAGGAGAATGTTGCTGCCTCTCACCGTGTGCAGGTCACCCGAGGTCTGGCCGACACCAGGTGGGAGTGAGGCCGGGCTTGCTGTGGAGCCTCTGGGCATGTGGGACAGGGAACGTGACTTGGAAACCGTGAGGAAACACACGTTTTATAGGAGCTGATGTCCTGCTCAGGGTGTGGCAGAGAGAGGAGTCTCCCACTCACTCTTCCCACCTGGAGAAACGGCAGTGAAGAGCAGACACAGGTGTGTGCACACCTGCTCTGTCTCCATGGAGATGCGTTATAGGGTCAGTGCATGTCACTGTGGAGGCAGAGAAGTCCTGTGACCCTCCATCTGCAAGGTCAGGAACCACAGGAGCCCCTGGTGTACCCCACTCCAAGTCCAAAGGCCTGAGAGCCAGGAGAGCTGTGTCCAAGGGCAGGAGAAGATAGCCATCCCCACTCGAGTGAAGGCAACCAAGCCACCCTTTCTCTAGCTTGTTGCTCTGTCCAGGCCCACGCTGGGCTGGGTGACGCCCACCCACTGAGGGGCGGGTGGCATCTTCTGTGCTCAGGGTGCTGACTCAGACTCGAACCCCCTTCAGAGACTCCCTCACAGACACGCCCAGAAATGAGCTCTCTGGGTGTCCCGGCCCAGCCAGGTGCACAGGGGGAACGAGCCAGCACACTGTCCCGATGGCATGGTGTGGTGTGTGCACACGCCAGCACACATACACACATGATGAAGGAAAATCAATTCGCATGCAATGTCGATATTTTAATGTTTTTACAATTAATTTAAGCTTCTCTCACATGAAAGTTATTGACCAAAAATGTGAGAATTCATAAAGTCTGTCAAATAGCAAAGGAGCAGCTTTGGGGGGAAACACTGGGCAGAGTCCAGGTGACCTCGTGACCCTGAGGGGCCTGCGGCCAGCAGCCTGTTCTGTGGATGCTGCAGGAGGATGCTGATGGTTTCAGATGTGAAGTTGAATCGTTCCTGTGGAGACCGGTGGAGGCCGACCCTGGGAACCTGGGTGGACCCATCGGTCAAGCGTCTAGGGAAGCGTCTCAGTAGCACCCGTAGCAACAGTCCCTTCTGCAGTAAGATGGGCGGCTGCCACCGTACCCGTACACGCCGCAGCCGTAGCCGCCGTAGCCGCAGCCCAGGCCGCCGTAGCCGCCGTATCCGTAGCCGCCGTAGCCGCAGCCGTAGCCCAGGCCACCGTATCCGCAGCCGTAGCCCCCGTATCCGCAGCTGTAGCCCAGGCCGCCGTAGCCGCAGCCCCTGTAGGCACAGCCCACGCCGTTGTAGCCGTAGTAGTTGCCGTAGCAGCTCATGGTGTCTGGAGCGAAGGGTCTGATTGGGGAGTGCGTGTTCTCAGTGTGAACATCCCAGCCGCTCCGGTCCTTTTATACCCACCTCCGCGGTGGGCGGGGCACGTCACCGCGCGGCTAGTGACGTATCCCCGCCCACCAAATCGGAGCCCTTCCCGAGTCTCTGTTTTATTGGACAGCGTGGTCGGGGGCGTGTCAGCCAGGTTGCTGTGGGGCTGAGTCAGCGTCCCTGTGGTGGAGCCACGGGCCTCTAATGTGTTTGCGTCTCCCCGTTTTATGACCCCCACTCACCCTTTACGCATTTAGCTTAAAACATTTCACTACTGCTTAATCACTGACTAGCTTCCAAATGCGGATTTCTTACATTCTGTGCTTACCTCGGCATGTGTTATGTGAGGGTCTTCTGCACAGCGGAAAATGCTTGCTCGTTTGTAGCGCGTACTCTGAGCCATGTGAATTTTCTGTGTTTGTTACTGGCTTTCACACGTGAGCTTCCTGCAGGCTCACAGGTCCAGAGGACTGCATGTTGAAGGTTCATAAACACATCTCTTGGGTTTAAGAACTGTCAACAGGCCGCATGAGTTCATTTTCTCCCAGTGTATTTTTTATGTTGTTGTTGGTCCTGCTGAATACTTTAAAGCACGTCCAAGACAAGGGTCACCATCTGCTCACGCGGATCCAGTGTGTGTCTCTACCACAAACTGAGTTTTTAAGCAGAGTGTATATATAACTGCAGTACCAGAATCATGTGGAAGTTAAGAGAAAGCTTCTTAAAACCCTCTAATACTTAGTGCATTTTCAGGTTTCTTTGAATGACTCACACACATTTTTTTTTAGTTAATTTTTCACATTGATACTCATTCCATTTAAACACAATGCTGCTTGACTCTTTTAAGAAATATAATAGTGTTCCTTCCAGTCCTTTTTTCCAGGAACTTTACTTTTTGAGGAAACCATGGTGTGTCCTGTGGCATTCTTTTATTTTGAATGTGGTTCATGTCTTCCCTGGTGTTTTCCATGTGTCCCTCCATCTGTCATACCGTCTGTGACATCACAGATCAGAGTGGAGCTGTCGTGTGATTCCGGCCAGTCTTCTTCTCTTGTAGCAAAAACAAATCTTTGTGGGTGCTCTGTGTGCTTTCAGTTTTTACTTTATGATTTTTATTATCTGTAAAAATTTGTATTGAATTAATCGGGGTGACAGTGGTTGACACAATTATATAGGTTTCAGTGTACAATTCTTTAATTCATCACCTGTGTATTGTACCGTGTGTTCACTCCCCAAGTCTCCGTCCGTCAGCATCGACCCCCCTTTCCCTCTACTGTGCCCCGCCCCCGGTCATCACCACACTGTTGTCTGTGTCTGTGAGTTTTTCCTCTGCTCAGTCCCTTCACCTTTGTCCCCAAGCCCCCGAAGCCGCCCACCCCGACAGCAGTCAGCCCATTCTCTGTGCACTTTCTTCTGTGTGGGGGGCGCTCAGCGATGGGTCATCCCACCGTCCACGCCTTGGATACTGGGGTGGCTCATGGGGTCCATGACACGGACGTCCCCACCCGTTTTGTCTGCTGATGTTTGCACTTGATAGTGGTTATCTAGATCCATTATTGCTAGAAGTTCTAAAATGCTGATTTTTAAAATTTGACCCTTCTATCTCGGGCCCCCCCAGCCACCGCTGGAGCCACACATCTTGTTGGAAAGTCTCCGCTGCGAAGCCAGGAGTGCGTCCGAGTCTGGAGGTCTCCGTCTTCCAAGGGCCTTCCAGACAAAGTCCAAATGTTACCAAGTCCAAAGTCCAAAGGCCTCACGCTTCAGACTGGCCCGCAGTGAGCCGCTCACGTCTCTCCCTCCGTTTTTGTGCGAGGTGGGTTCCTGCAGCTGTGATGGCTTCATTACGATGCCTGGGTTCTCGTGACCTCTCCACCTGCCCTGAACAGGAGGGTTCCCCACTACTCTAAACCGCCTTGTCTGTTCTGTGTAAACCACTGTACGAAGCGTACGTACTGTCTCAGATAAGTCCCTGTGTGCTTCCGTGAGCACACCGAAGAATGATAACTCCCCTGTGAGGTCAGGTGTGAGGTGGGCGGATATGAAGAGGGAAGTTACAGGAAGCCGCGTCTATAAATGTAATGAGTTGTTTAATGAGAGTGAAAGATTCCCATCCCGAGATGCTGCTCTCACCGATTGATGGCACTGATTAACTGACGACCTCCATCCTGTTACGAAGACCTGTTCTTTCACTGCAACATGTACATGACCTTTTCACGTTTGATCCTGTGTGGGCGGCGGCCGTTTTTGCATCCTCTCCATCAGCGCGCGTGGGTTCCACACGCCGAGACTTGGCTCTCCCCGTCCTGGTGCGAGAGTTCGGCCCTTGATGCCTCCTCCGTCACAGCGTGATCAGGTCCGGCAGGTGAGGGAGCCTCCCTCCAGGGGTGCTGGTGGCACGTTCTTGCCCACCGTCCTCCCCCGGCGGGGGTCCCAGGGCTCGCCGGGCCCCCGTGTGGCTGGGGGTCCTGAGAGACGCACACGCAGGTGAAGGGCAGGAGAACGAGGCCGCGCTCGGGAGCAGCTGGGTGTAGCCCTCGGTGTGTGCAGAGAACAGTTCCCTGTTTGCAGGAGAGCATGCTCTGGGCTTTTATCTTTAAATCGGCCTTTAATTTTCATAGGGGACTTGCTTACTTTTACTCCAACCTTGGCGGGGTCCGGTGGTGAACCCCAAGGGGGATGTCGTAGGCGTCCGGTGGGCTGGCAGATGACAGCGATGGCGGGCACACGGTAGCGCCCAAGAAAGCCGTGGACATGGACAGACGAGAGATTGAGGGTGTTTTTCCAACTGTGTAGAAAAAGTAATCCTGCCTCATTTAATTAGATAATTGTAAGCACATGGGTGTCCAGTTCTCTTGTGGGATTCCCCGAGGGTTCGACCGCGTGGCCTCGTCTCCCAGGGCTTCGTGGCCACAGGAGCTCAGGGTGCAGGCGGAGCACCAGCCCCCCCCGCCGCCCCGCCCCGCTCAGTTCACAGCGGCGCAGGCGCACAGTCGCCCCTGCTGCCAGGCGCTGTCCAAGGTTCTGGACCCGCGTGCGGTCCGTCCCCTCCTTGCTGGGTTTCCCCCTCGTAACACTGGCTGTGGCGTCTTTAGAAGACGATTTGAAAAAATCCCATTGTACTATACACAGATATTGAGAAAACAAGATATCGCTCCTAATACTTTAGGGCAAACCATAAATGTCCGTAATTAATTTTATGATCCCATTAAAAAATTAATATAAATTTGCAATCCCTGAAGAATTTCTTGGCCATGTGTATTATTCTTAAGGAATGATATCTGCAACATAAAATGTGTCACTATTTCATAATAATAAAGTGGCTGTGCCCATATAAGTCATTAGGGGAAGTTCGTAACTTCAAATGAAGGCCAAAATGACGCAAATGTGAAGTCACACGATTCTTTGGGTGAAGGTTTGAACTTACATTATTGTGATTCTTCTTCCGAGGGACCCAGAGGGAGGTTTGTTCAGCACAGAAATACACTCGGGTAGCTTCAAGGGGGTCAGAGATGTGAGGTTCGAACTCACCCTTTCAGGAGAGCAGGGTCTAATTTTTTATGGCTAACGAGCTGGTTTGGTCCCAGGGGACACTTTCTAGAAATTCTCGAAGACAAACCTGGTGTGCACACACCCACTGTGTGCTGCCTTCAGGTGTGGGACATGGAAAATCCGAGTTCCACCCCCAGAAACTGAGCCCCAAATGCCCCAAGAGGAGTATAAGGGAGCAGCGAAGACAGTGGTGCATGGAGTAGGGTGATGGGGAGGAGGGGCATCCCTGTGGGGTTTCAACCACTCACTGAAACGCTAGCACTGGAGCCGGCGTTTACCATGATCGAGTGTGGGCGGTGCAGTGCTTGTGGGTTCATCAGAAGTGAGTTTCATGAATGGACCTTGAGAGGATCATGCTGAGCAAAATGAGTCAGACCAAAAAGTCAAGAACTGTGATCTCACTCATGGGTAGGATATAAAACGGAAAGCAACAAACAAATACGCAAGAGAAATAAACAGTAAAAAACTCACAGATGCAGATGATAGGGTGGTGGCTACCGGAGGGAGAGGGTGGGGGAGTGATGGGTTGAGTAGGTGAAATACTGAACACACGGTGGTGGGGGAAGACTTGACTTTGGGTGGTGGGCACATAATACGATACACAGATCATGTATCACAGAAATGTCCACTTGAAGCCTCTGTAATATTGACTGATGTCACCTCAATAAATTTCATTTAAAAAGCAAGTACCATTTGGCAATAACTTGCTCATGGGCTTTGACTTTTCAGCTAATCAAGAAAGGCAGCATTTCTGTCCTAATAATACATTCGCACATGTGCGTGCAGCAGATGTAACAGCAAAAGTTCCGGCACAGGGGATTTATGGGAAATTGAAATAAAATCGGTCTCACATGAAGGGTGTTGAACTGAGACATATGTGGAGCAGTAACTGAAATGTTACAAGAGGAAGAATTTCTTTAATAAAGCAAGACGTCCCCGTGGTTCTATTCAACTGAGATGATGGACGTGGAAGTTCAACTACTCTGCTCTTCCCAAGAGGCTGGGATGAGGTCATCGCTATTTCATATAAGGAAGGAAAGTGGAGTCCCAGACACCAAGAGGAGCCCTGCTGTGTTCCTGAAGGTTTCTCAGCCAAACCCACAGGACCAATATCCGCCATGGCAAGATGAGTGTGGCACCACAGCCACACTGGCCACAGCCACCCCTGTGGCCTCAGCCACGGCCGCCACAGTAGTT
The DNA here is from genome assembly GCA_004024845.1 of Tonatia bakeri. Lineage (NCBI taxonomy): Eukaryota > Metazoa > Chordata > Mammalia > Chiroptera > Phyllostomidae > Tonatia > Tonatia bakeri. The sequence goes on along the minus strand of PVIA01015039.1, from coordinate 5,341 downwards.
AACATGGCAGCCCCCGGTGTCAGGAGTGGAAGGTTCAGTTGGGAATCAGGGGCCCGGTGTCTTCAGTCTGAATGTCACCACCTAACCCGGCACTTTTATACGACCTTGTGGCACGTGGGACAAGCCACAGGAAGTGCTGAATTCACCATTCACACTAATTTACATAAGAAAACTTCCTCTAGCTGGAGTTTTGTTTTGTTTTTGGCAAAGAGGAAACTAGATATCATAGGCTCAACGTCTCTTTGCTCTTAGGTCAGGATTCTCACAATGAAATCATGTGATTCTTACAATAAAGAATTGCTATATTTTCGTATCTACATCAAACTACACTAATTGGTGAGAATTCTTCGGCCAGACTTTATGGAGTGTCTAAACAACGTTGACTCCTCATGTGAGTTGATCGGTTCGTGGTAGATATTTTAACCAAAGTGAGAACTCTGTCCAGAAGCCTATGTATTTTTTATATGTGACTCTTCTCCCTGAGGAAAATGCTTCAATCACTTCCCGTTGGATGGACTGATGCAATGCATATTCAAACACCGGCAGGAAGGCACCTGGGCTTCATCTGTACTTATGTTACTTTCCATCATTCCTGGGAGAACTTATAATCTTGTCATGAAGTCAAACAGGGATGTACATATTTCTGTTTCCATCAGGTATCACAGGGGCATGGAGAAATTGGAACCCTGCCACTGTTGGCGGGAGTGTGAGGTGGCGTGGCATCAGGAAAATGGCAGGCAGCCCATCAGAAACTTGGAAACGGAGATGCTGTGTGGTCCAGCTTCCCTCTTCCGTCTGTGTATCCAGGTGTTTGTTCAAAAGGTTTGAAACCAGATGTCAGAGGGACGTCTGTGCCCCCACGCTCGTTGTGGCTTTATTTGCGATGGTCAGGCTCTGGAAGCAATCTGAATGCCCATTGGTGGGTCAGTGGGTGATAAAACACAACGCTCCATGAGACGGAGTCTTACTCAGCCCTAAAAAAAAGGAGATCTGCCCTTTGTGACAGTATGGATGCATCTGGAGAACATCTTGCTAAGTGAGAAAATAGGTCACCCACAGAAGGACAAATTCCACCCGACTCTGCCTCCCTGAGGGTCTGAGATAGTCACACTCACAGCCCCGGGGAGCAGCGCAAGGGCGGCCGTGGGCAGGGGGAGGGGTCGTGGCTGTTCCGAGGGCACAGAGTTCTTGTTGTCATGCGGGGTGAGGATGCTCCAGAGATGCTGTGTCCGCAGTTGTGTCCGCAGTTGGTGACACTGCGTTGTGTCCACCGCTGGCACTCACACCCTTGTCCCGAGTGTCGGTCTCAGGGTGAGGGCTCTTCCCTCAGTGACTCTAAGACAATCACAAAGGGCCGGAGGGAACCTTCAGAGGTGGGGACATGCTCGTCACCTTGAGGGTGGTTGTGGGTTTAGGGGTGTGATTGTGCATCAGAACCCATCACATGGTGCACGTGAGGTGTGTGACGTCTTCCTGTACCAATGACACCTCAGTAAAACTATTGAAATGACTGTTTTTCCCACGGAGAACTGGCCGACTGGCAGGACTCTATAGTTTGATGTAGATATGAAAATATAGCAATTATTTATTGTAAGAATCATATGACTTCATTGTGAGAATCCTGACCTAAGAGCAAAGAGATATTGAGCCTATGGTATCTAGTTTCCTCTGTCACAGCGCATCAGATTCATTTCCTCCAGCTAAGGGTCCCCTCCGCCAGTCCAGGCAGAGGTCTGGGGCTCTCCACGCCAGCCCTGAGTGGCCCCGGGGACCTGGAGTGAGGCGTCCTCACAGGACAGCGGCTGTGCACGCTGGGCGGCCACAGGCCCAGCAGGAATCTGGGCTCCATCCTGAAGGCCCCGGGTGGGGCCTTGCGGGGGGAGGGGGAGCTGTGACTCAGGAGGAGACACGTAGCAGACGCGGGACACAGGCTGAAATTCAGTGCTCCGCGTGCTTCTTACCGACGTCGTCTGGAAACTGATGGAAGAAGCCAACGGGGCCGGCATGAAACTGCTGAGAGGAAAACGGTGATGCGCCTGGTTGACTGGCACCCGGTGCGCGGCGGCGGCGTTCACAGGGAGTGTCTCGACAAACAGCGGAGGTAAGCATCACCAAATCAGCAAGCGGGTCCACTCCGTGTTAACCCATTGGTCTGTTCTATCGTAAAAGGTGGTTTTGGCTTGCCGCACCCCAGAACCCAGACGCCTGTCCCGTTCACTCGTCTCAGCTGCAGGCGGCGGAGTGACAGATGGGGGGCGCCGCCTCTCCCGCGGTGGCGAAGCCGCCTGCGCTCTGCGTGCTCAGCGGGGAGCGTGGAGAAACCATCAGCACTTCCCGGGCGAGGTGACGTTATCGGTACGTGAAGGAACTGGAGGTGACTTATTCCCCTTCTTTCCCGTCTCTGCTGGAGCGGAATATGAAATCCCAGGAGACATTTCCCGACATTATTTATTGCCGCTAACTTAGTTGTTCAGGACCGCGCATTATGCACACCCCGCACGCCGGCCCGCCTGCAGCCGCAGCGCCTCATCCTTCGCCAGCGACATGCAGAGTAACGCCCTTCTGCTGTCCATCCCGTGAGGATGCGCCGATGAGGCGGGACCTTAGAGGAAAACCCACCGTGGGGGTGGGCGGGTGGATGGAGGGAAACTCTTTGATTAAAGGTGGAGACGATAAAACGGGAATTCTAAAAAAGCGGATGCATTTCTGGCATCACGGTACTGGAAGTTTCCAAATGCTAATACGTTTTCGAACTCTCTGGAGCGTGCTGCTGTCCAAGGACCCCGTGGGGACCTGGTGTGGGGCATGGGGGATGTTGCTCCTCACTGGTATCTTAGCAACGAGGCTCCTTCATCCTTAGCTTGGGGGAAGAAACCAAGAGTAATTGGGGGAAAAGTAGTTTTGTTTTCTTCAAATTAGAGGTTGGAAGAACAGGTGAATACCCCTAACACAGGTGAGTAGCATGGACCCAGCTCGCTGAAACACCGTTCACTGAGCAGCGGACGGCGGCGCCGCCTGGTCCACGCTGTCCCTGAAGGGAGAGCAGACCCACGAAGTGCGCGGGCGTGTGCTGGCCTCTCTCGCGGGGGAGCGCAGAGGAACAGGGAGAGGGAGAGGCGGAGTCCACCTCTTCCTCCTGCGTAAAGGGGCGTGCCGAGCGGTGCAGCCCAGCTGTGGGGTGTTAGAGAGACCGCCGAAGACAGACACTTCCAGAATGTGCTCGCAGAAAACCGCGCAGTTATTCGTGAGTGGTTTGTGCATGAATGGCAGCGCTGCCCACGGGCATGCCGGGACGCCCGGGTTTCGGGGGCGTGCTGTTAGGAGGGGATGGTGGCGGCCGCGTCCGTCTCTTTGGGAAAACGATCGTGTTGGCGTCTCGGGCGGATTTCCCCAGGGAGAAACAGGAACAAGTGAGCGCAAAGAAAGAGATGATTCTGAATAGGAGAAAGCAAGTTTATTAAAAATGAACTGGAAATTTTCCCATCTAAAAGATGTTGATCAAACACAGAAAGGAAATATTCTGGGAACACGATAGCAAAGATAAAACGTGCCTCTCATTTTTGAGACATTGCTGGCTGTTTCCATCTGTTGAGGAGTGTGGCAGATCTGAACTCTTTTCCAGGTCACGCTGGATGAGCTTGTCACATTTGCAGAGAGGAGAGAACTCTTGTATGTGTCCGAAGGTGACAGGTGAGGGGCAGTGGCCTGAAGGCTCGGGAAGACCCCGTCCCCCGGGCCGCCCAGCCCTCCTCACCCCCTCACCCTGCGCAGGAGCGGCAAGGACAGGAGTGCGTGGCATCCACGGATAAGTGGAGTCAGGTGGCGTTCGTCTTCCTCTGCTGGGGGCTTCTTTCACGGAATGTCATGCCCTCCACGTCCATCCAAGCTGCTGCAAAAGGTGAGACTTCATTCTTTTTTATGGCCAGATAGAGTCCCATTGTGTGAATGTACCCTCTCTTCTACTGATGGACACCTGGGCTGCTTCCAGATCTCACTCTCACTGATGTGTGGAATCTAGAGAGCAAAATAAACAAATAAGGTGGAAACGGACTTGCAGACACGGAGAGCAGGCTGACGGTTGCGAGGGGGAGGGCCTGGGGGCTGGGCGAAAGAGGCAGGGTGCTGAGAAGTGCAGACTGGTGGTCAGAGAACAGTCCCGGGGTGGAAAGCCCAGCACCGGGAATTCGCTCAGTGGAGCAGGCGGGTGTGAGACTGTTGGGGGATCACTTAGTCAACCGTGTGAATGTCTAACCACTACGCTGTGCACCAGAAACTAGTGTGAAGTAACATTGCACGCCAACGCCAATCGGAAAAGAAGTAGAAGCAAGGGAAAACATAAAAGACGGCAGCGTGCAGTGTCAGCAGAAACCCGGGTGTGGGGCAGCAGTGCCTGCTCTGTCCGAGCCCCCCACCTGCAGGAGGGTCCCCACGCCGCTGTGCTGGACGCGGTGGTGCAGCCTCACGCTGCAGACAGAGCCGAGGAGTGAGACTTCACCGAACGCTTGTTTCGGTGAGTGAGGACCGGTCCCTACAGCAAGTGTCACCACTGTTTTGCCCGGAATCCAGTAATTATGTCACATGTACTTAATCGGGGATTCTTCTTCTATTTCGGAGATATTCTCATCTGTGTTTTGTTATTAATGCCCATACTCCAGTTTCTTGGAATGTCAGTATTCAAGCCCTTCGACCCAATTTTCTTTCTTTTCCTACAATGATAATTTCCCCTGCATCTGTGGACGTGCCGCCGGGGATCTGAGAGCATGTCAGCTTGAGTGAGGCAGTGGCACAAGTGGAGACATCCAAAGTCAAACACCTTCTACATGACATGGTCCTGTTCCTCGAGCAAACAGCTCTTCATGCCAAATAACGTCTCCCACTGCTCATTGGCACTGGAATGGCTGCCATCGCATTAAAATGCTGATACAAAGTGGCCTATTTTTCAGCCTTGAGTTTTGTCTGTTGGTTAAGTGCCACTTCGGTTCTGTCTGTGCGTGCTCACCGTCACGGAGTGCAATTCAGCCTTGCTTCAGAGATCCGAATGCTGCCGTCCGGGCTCCCTCCACATCTCGCCTCTTGGGTTTCCGTGTGATTCCCTTGGTTCTAAACGTGCCCTTAAATTTCTCCAGAATGTTCTCATTGAAAGAGCGCTGGGAGAAAGGCGCACGTGGCTTCCTGCATCTGCGTCTCCGTGCCGTCTGTTGCGTCACCTGCCTCACTCGCAGCACGCGTGTGGGAGGCACCACACGTTCACGAGCTCATAAGAGTGAGTGGACAAGCCGGCGTGTTATACGGACGGTCTTGCCCTCGGGGGCCCTTTGAAAGAAAGGCCTTTGGCTTCCTC
>PVIA01015038.1:0-24318 GCA_004024845.1 Tonatia bakeri | reverse complement strand
CTGGAAAGCATTATGCTAAGCGAAATAAGCCAGGCAGTGAAAGATAAATACCATATGATTTCACCTTTAACAGGAACCTAAACAACAAAACAAAGAAACAAGCAAAATATAGTCAAAGACACTGCATTAGAGGACAGGCAGAAAGTGACCAGAGGAGAGAGAAGAGGGAATTTCAGGGGAAAAGGGGAAGGGTTTACAGAAACAAAGTTAAAAGACACATGGATAAAAACTAGGGGGAGGGTGTTAATGGGAGGAAAGATGGGAGGGGGTGGGTGGGCTTGATTGGGAGTAAAGGGGAGAAAACTGTACTTGAACAATCATTAAAATAAAAGAAAGAAAGAAAAGAAAGAAAGAAAGAAAAGAAAGAAAGAAAGAAAGAAAGAAAGAAAGAAAGAAAGAAAGAAAGAAAGAAAGAAAGAAAGAAGGAAAGAAAGAAAGATTCCTGTGACACTCACACAGTGCTCTGGGCCAGGAATATTCTATGCCCTTTACAAATGCTAATCTTTCAATTCTCCAGCCCCATCCAGTAGGTATTGTTAATTCCCATGATAGATCAGACAACCAAGGCACAGACGGCCAGAGTACCTGCCCAGGTACTCCCGAGCAGAACCCTGTGTCTTCCCGCCACCACCATGATATACTTCTGCATGAAATGTGTATCTGCCCTTCCAGCTGGCTGCCTGGTTATAGATCTGGGTCTGGCCCCCCACCCAGCCCCCATCCTCAGCACCTTTCAAACTAGGGGGCAACTGAAGAGGAGTTGAGAACCATTCCTTGGGGTAAAGTCTCTCTGCCTTTGTAGGCTGTGGTTACACAGTTGGCAGCAGTGGAAAGAAGTGTGCTGCCTGCTCTGGCGACTGGGATCATGGCTTCTGTCTGGATTCCAGTGAGCATGAGTAAGCAGAGGGACAATGTTACGGGAATTAGAAGGTCTGCTTTCATGTTGCAGCTCTGCTCACATTTTCTCAGTGACCATAGAATCACAGTGATAAAACCTAAAAGACCTTAGAATTCACTTCAGTGAACTCTTTCCTTTTACAAACATGACATGATTCCTTGAGGCATGTGAATGGCTGAGCCGAGCCTGGAATCCAGGCCTCTGGAGCCCTCTATTCCACTGCCTTACACTTCTGAACCTTGCTTTGCCTCTGCCTTGTGGTCATGGAAAGTTCTAGTGACTTTTCTTTATTAAAGGGTCATTGAGGCAATGTCTAGAAAAATGCACGGCCCTTCTTGGAAGATACACCTGCCAACCTCTACATTTCCCATGAGAAATCGGTTCTGGTGAACCAACGACTGTGTCTGGCCCACGGTACATGGTTAGTAGTGGCGAAGCAACGGGACAGTGGGTGTTACTGAGTGCTTCCTAGGCGCCAGGCACCGCACTGACGTGCTTTCTGGCATTGTCATATCAGTCCTCCAAGCAACCCAACCTTTTTCGGTTGGAACGGAAATTAAGTAACCTGTCCAGGATTTCACACTTAATAGCAGGTGGGGCTGAGATTTCCATCCAAGACACTTTGATTCCAGAATCCCTACTCCCAAATCCTGGGCTTAATGTCTCCTGGTGGATACTGGTTTCCTAGAGCATCTAAGAGCAGAGGATCCACAGAGAGGCCATTCCACACTCTTGGGTATCGTTCCAAAAAGACAGAATGAACACAGAACAAATCAATTTGTGCACTGCTTTTCCTACACCTCTCTCGGAACCTTGTTTTAATTCTGCCTGAATCTTGGTAACCCACCCATCCCCCTGCCCATGTTCAAACCTCTCTGTATTTGACTCAGTGCTCTGACAATGTCTCAATTTGTTCTTCTTGAATGAGTGAAATATTTCAGGAATGTACACTGTGCAGCTTCACAAGTCGGCCCAGACCGCCACCCCTTAACTTCCAAGAAGTTACTCCTCACGCTAATGGAACCCCTCTCCAATCTAAGAGTGTCCTTTTCCATGGACTTGGGGGACTTCCTCCTGTTTCACTGTGGAATCCAGTCACTCTTTGGTTCCTGTCTAGGTTAACAAGTTTGAAGATGCGGAGATCTCTGAACTGTGCAGGTGCATATACAAGTATTTTTTTTTCAGTGAACACTGAAGATGTATTTTCTCCTCTTTATGTTTTCTTAATAACATTTCCTTTTCTCTAGCTTACTTATTATAAGACTACAGTATAGAACACTGTATACAAACTTACACAAATATGTGTTAATTCACTGTTTATGTTATTGGTGAAGCTTCTGGTCCACAGTAGGCTATGAGTAGTTAAGTTTAGGGAGAGTCAAATGTTATATATGAATTTTCAACTACATGGCAGGGTGTTGGTACTGCTCAAGGGTGAACTGTGTTTTCCTATGGTTCAGCCATGTCACTATTACTCCTAGTGTCCCAGAATTAGAAGACCTGAATAGATGATGTACTTCAACCTCCTCTTTTTATGTGAGGAAACCATATTCCAGAGAGGAAGACCGATTGGCCCACAGTCATGCTGAAAAGTCTACTGACTTCTCTGAGTATTTTGACAGGCTTAAGAGTGTGTAAAACTATGTCCCTGCTCCAGAGAGGAATCATCATTTTCCAGAAGTGATTTGGTCACTGCAAGTGTCAGACAATACACATATGAAGGGTGAAAGAGACTGAATCAGAAGTGAAAGTCTCTGGCAGGTGATAGCTGTCTCCCTCCCACTTCTGCTCCCCTCTGGACTAGAAGGGCAATCACAGTGTATCAGAAATGAGTTGGAAATTCCCACTGTGAGGCAGCTTTGGAAGTTCCCAAATCCCGTGAAAAAGAAAACCTCAGCTTGCCAAGTTTGCATTCCATAGGCTAGCCTGGAGCCAGGACAGCTCACATGGTGTGGGTTGGGCTCTTGCTGGGGGTGTGGGGTGGTAAAAGGGAAAAAGGCCCTGGGAAGGGGCATGGAGGGGAGGCAGTGTCAAGGATTTGCTATTCCTCAGAATCCCTGATCCCCCTGGGATCCCCTGCCCATTAAATCATGGATGAGAAATGGAAAAGTTCCTCTTGGTGAACAATCCTTTCTTCTTCCCTCCCAGTGAACCAACCCACAGCCCCCACCAAACTGACATCTTCCATGTGGGCCTTTGTCATCACCCAAGACTCCCACTCAATGTCAGGGGTAAAGGAAAGAGGAACTAAAAGTAAGCTTTCTAGAAATATCAGAAGCTAACACCCTAGCCCCCTGTCCTGGCCCCTTCTGCTCCCCCTCGCCTGTGCTTGCTCATGCGTTGAGTGGGGACCATCAAATCTTTCCATACCACCCCCACCCCAGGCCTCTCTTCCAGCCCCTTCTTCTTTTCCCCTCCAGGCCAGCTCAAAGCTCCAGGAAGACCACTGCCTATTTCCCCAACTCTGCAATCCTTTTCTTTTCAAGGACTGGGAATCCATTCATTATTCTTACACAGAATGTCAGAGGTGAACCAGACCTTAGAGATCATCTTCCTGTTTCACTGATGGGGAAACTGAGGCCAAGAAAGAGTCCCTGACAGGCCCTAGGTGACTTGAGGACACACAGCAGAGATTGAAGAGGTTGGTTCACTTCTAGGTTCTCAGGGTCACACTCTGTCTGATGTGCTGCACCAGCTGCTTTTTGTAACACTCATACAGTCAGCATCTACCCTGTGCAGAGACCAAGGTAGGGGCCCGGGGTGAGGGGAGAGAACCACATGGGAAACTTGCTTTCCAGAAGAGATGATAAAGAAGGCTCTCATGGGAAGTAGGGCTGAGTGTATGAGTAAACCTGAGCAGTGCTCAGCCTAGTCTTCTGGCATTTCCTGTGTTCTGGGTAGATCAGCCCCAGGTCTATTTGTTTGAAGTAGCCAAGGATATGGGAGGGGGCAGTGGTGGGGATCGCCTACGGGAAGAGAAAGGGAAGGTTCACTGCAATGGCCTGGTTGGTTGGGGGTGGGCAGTGGTGTCTTGACTAAGTGGGGGCCTGTCACTTAGGCTGTCTTCTGGGTCAACTGTCATGGACCAGCACCTGAGCCCTCTGCTGAGGGGGCTGCTGTGGGTGAGGGGGTCAAATCTAAGTAAGCTGCTAGGATAATGGCAGTGTAACTACACTCGAGAGCTCCCTCGGTAGACTAACCAAGTGTAGCACCGTTGGAGAGAAGCCATGTTGGGGCTTACACTGCCCAAGGTGGCCTGAGAGGTGTGTCGAGGGGGTCAAGAGGACTGGTGAGCACAGCTGAGTTTCCCCATGAAGGTGCTGAACTGTGGGAACCTTAGGGAAACAGAGACCCCGAGGAGAAGGTGGTGGAGACAGAGAAGCACTGCCTTGATGGCCTTTCATTGAATCCTTGTTTTAACATCTGTGCTGAGGGCATCTGAGGGAAGCACCTGACATGGAGTCACAGCAGTAGCCAGAGAGACGCAGAGCTGTGAGAGCCCTAGCTGAGGGCCCAGGGATGCTCTCATGCTGGTACATGGAAGACGGGCTCAAGGGCTGGCAGATTTTGAGCCTTGGGTGATTATTGGATGGGGGAAGGGTGCGTGGTGGCACTAACTGAGAGAGACTGAAAATTTAAAGTGCTTAGACATCCTCTTGGGAGCTGGTTAAAGTACAAATTCTGATTCCACAGGTCTTGGGTAGACCTGAGAGCCTGCATTTCTGGTCCAGGATCCCCTTAGAACATCCTGAAAAGGGCTCAGGGTGGGAAAGCTGGTTGGGTGTGGGAAACAGTGAACAGTTCATTTTTTCTAGACCAGGGTTCTTATCTGTGGCTCTTGGATCAAAACCATCTGAGATTATCTTCCGCATTTCTGTGATTGCGGGTTTTTCTGCAGAGAGGGTGCAATGCTTCCATCAGATGAGCAGAGGCATCTGTAACCTCCAAGTAGTCAGTGCCATTCAACCCATCAGCCACAGAGAGCTCTGGTCTCTAGCCTGCCAGTGTGTGTTTGGGCACCCCTGGGCTAAAGTGCAGGGTACTCGAGGTAGGGGCCATGCTGGCCGGGCTAGGTGGCTCTCACAGGAAAGAGATACAGGCAGAAAAGAAGGAAAAAAGGGGGGAAGAAAGTGTAAGAGAAGATGGGGGAGAAAGAAGAGACAACCTGAAATGATGTAAAGACCCCGAGGCTATATGGGAACCCCAGAGCCAGGGGCCTGGCTCTTCTATCTAGCTGTGTGGCTTTACCCAAGTCACTTGAGCTCTCTGGGCCTCTTCTCTGAAGTATGATTAGTAAGGCAGCTATTTTTAACATTGTCATGCGACTTGTATGAAATAATAAACCAAAGGTGCTTTGTAAGCACTGCGTAAACAGCTGTGTCACCTTAATGGCCTGAGCAAGCTACAGTCCCCAGGCAGTTTCAGGGCACCCACAGCTAGTCCCAGACAGCAGGTTCGCATGCCCTCAATGCACAGCCCAAGCCTTCACTTTTATTTCTTGCTATGAAAGCTTCCTGAGTGTCTATGCTATATAACGCAGTGAGGTTTAGATTTCCTAAGCTCTTTCTCATCTACGTCCTCTTGCCTGCTGTGGACAGAGAGAGAGCCTTTGGGGACTAATAAAGAATGAAGGGGCAGAGAGGGCAGCCCCAGAAGTTGGGGCCTCAGCTCCTCACACAGAGGCCAGTGCTCTCACCAGACTGTCACAGTCTGACAGCCTTCTCTGCTTCTAGAACTCTCCATGCTCCAACCCACTATGGCCCTTGCCCATACTAGATGCCAGCACCTGGTGCAATGTCTTTCACATAGTAGGTCCTCAATACGCATTGTTCTAACCTATGAGCAGTCCAAGAATTTCAAGTCATTTCCCCCAGATATCTGAATTATGGGATTATTTTACAGCAGACAGGGAAATGAATAGAGAAGCAAGACTCTTGGTTTCCTGAGTTCCCCACTTCTTGTCTTTGGGGACCAGATAGTAGGTAGAAGTGCTAGGGCAATAGCTGGGAGGCAGAAAGTGATTTTCAGGGGCCCCATGGATCCTTCTTTGCTGATGATGTTTCTGTCTCATGGTTGCACAATGTTGCCTACTGAAAAAGGGAAATTCAACTGCTCAGAATAGCTCTCTTTGCTAAGTTTCAGTGGGCTTCACAGTGGCACCCCAGGCTGCAAAGACTGGCTCTGTTCAAAAGCATTTACTATAAATTAGAGTCTGAAAGAGTCTGGTTGAGAATCCAGATGGCATTTGTCTGGGGAATGGAAAGAAGTTGGGGCAAGTGGTTTTCCAAAGCACACGTACCTCTTATGACTTAGATGCAAGGACTTTAAAACAGGGCATTACCAAATAATTCACCTCTGCAACTTTTTATTGCTAAAAATATAGCTCAAGTAATGAGAGGACCTTGGCAGTGCATTGTCCTTGAAGCTGTTTATCACGGGTCGGTAAACATCATGCATGCAGAAGTTAGACACAGTCCATCCAGGGCAGGGACTGTGTGGTTCACTCCTGCATCCCCAGTGTTACCACCCAGCATTAAGTGCAGAACAAATATACGATGAATGAATGGATTGGGCGGGGTGGCATTGGGGGAATCAGAGCTAGAAGGTGCCATAGAGACCCCAGTATTGAAAATCCCTGCTCCACTTAATTTAAAATAAGGAAAAGAGCCCTGGCTGATGTGACTCAGTGGACTGAGCATTGACCTGTGGAGTGAAAGTTTGCCAGTTCGATTCCCAGTCAGGGCACATGCCTGGATGGTGGGCCAGGTCCCCAGTTGGGGGCGTGAGAGAGGCAATTGAGTGATGTTTCTCTCACACATCATGTTTCTCTCCCCTTCTCTTTCTCCCCTCCCCTAAAAATAAATAAATAAAACAAATAAAATGAGGAAAAGGAAGTTGCATGGGATTTTAGCACACTCATGAATCAGTACAGATAATCTGTGTGTGAGTACTGTGGAAAGTGTTTGATGACACATCTTAACATTTTCCAAGGAGACTGCCAGCTATATTTTCCTTTAGGAGAAACAGGTCTTTGTTTAGAGGAACCTTACTGAGGCTGTAGAAGTGGGCTCTCACTGTTAATAGGCACTCATTGTGGAGGAAGGAGGAAGGAATCTGGTGGCCAAAAGGAAAGACTACCCTCATAAAACCCTTTACTATGCAGAGCTGGACATGGGGGAGGAAATGGACAAATGGACATCTGCTTAAGGACCAAGAGACCTCCTAGGGGGTAAGGAACTGAGGTCCTTTCTTTTGAGTCCCAAATTATTAGACATTCTCTGAGAGTTTGAGAGAATTCTCATTAGATGGGTGAGTGGCCCAAGTTACAAGCTTGGTATAGGAGGGTGAGGATGGAGGTGGGAAGACCTTCTGGACCCTCCATGTGCATGTCATAGCCATGTTTTCAGGACAATGGCCAAACCCATAAGTTAAAATTGAAGATGTTGCAACCTTGGGCATCCAAGGGTCGCACCATGACCAAAACTGCCAGGGAGCATCATTAGAGCAAGAGATAGGGGAAAGCTTTGGGTGGTGTGGGGTCAGTTATCCACATTTACCCCTCTGGGAAGTGACAGAAGCAATGGCCCAGCTTTCACTTTGCTGGAAATTTAGCAACAGGACTTGTCACCTGGAATGAACATGACCCCAGGGTTCTTGGGCATTGTGAGGAAGTTGGGAGAGGACGCTTAAGCGCAAATGATTTGGTTTCCTTCTAATCTGGACAACTGGAGGTGCTATTGATTAAATGAACATAATAGCAGAGGTATGAACCACTTGTGCCCTGAAGTAACAGAAGAGACTGTATCAGTGGTACACGCACGTTTCTTTATTGTGACAGTTCACTGCTTCAGTATATGACATGCCTACTTTCTTCTGCCCACTCTGCTCCCGATGCAGTTAGGATGTTCTCAGATCTCCCAAATTATGACCAGCTTTGCCATTATACAATTCTTATTTCGTGATGATGACGAACATTAATTTTATGTGTTTACTGAATGCTTTCTAGAATTTCTGTGCATTTAATGAGGGAAGGTTTCTAACCTGTGGGCCTTGGGCAACCACAATTATAATTTCTTATGTGTATTTTGTGAGTCATTAAACCATGTGAATCTAACAAGAGTATTGTAATGTGGGTAAGACTGGTATCATTGTCCTCGTGTTACAGATGAGGAAATCGAGGCTTAGAGGCTGACTTGCTCAAGGACAAGAGAGCTGGGAAGTGCAAGGGACGTGCCAGTGCTGGGATTGAAATCAGTCGTTCTCCCTCCAGGACCAGTCAGTGGCCTTCATGTTTGGCCAGTCCTTTCATTCTCCTGGTTGTTTTCATTTCCCTTCATCCTAACGACCACCTTTCAAAGTTGTGTCTGTCCACCATATAAATGGAAGACTTGGTAAGGAGGTGGTAGATTAAGGGAAGGAAATGTTAAGGGATGTAAATGAACTAATAAGGAAGTTCTTTTGTATCCTTTGGGTCCTTCTTCAAATGAATTTATTACCACATCATTTCAGCCCTTGCTTCATGGTCACTTTCTAGACTCTGTCATCTCCCTGAACTTCTCCATTTCATGGTGTTCAACTTAGTAATCCTTTTCTTTGACCGCAGCCTTCCGCTTCAGTGACTCTATATCCACTGTGTCAGCTCCTCTAGGTCCCTCAGTCCCTACCTGACTTTCTTTTCTTCCCAGCCCAGCCTGGAGTTGTTCACACTCTCACCACCACACTGACTGTTCTATGATTCTGCCTCCCCACTAGCCAGTGCCCAAACCCAGGCCGTCTGATCATCCCCCTTATTACTGATCACTCCCAGGTTGTCAGGCTTATTGGTAGTCTTGCTCTTCTGTTGACTGTGACAGCAACCCTTTCACGTATTCCTAGTTATTTCTTTCTGCCATACTCCACAGCAGCACTTGAACAATCACCATTCCCTTTCACATCTTGCTCCAGCCTCAGGCTTCAGCACTCTCAGGAGACAATATGTTCCCCATTAAAGCAGAGATGAGGAGATACAGAGAACAGACAGATGGTTGCCAGAGAGGAGGGGATTTAAGAGACTGAATGAAAAAAGGTGAGGGATTAAGAAGTACAAATTGGCAGTTACAAATAGTCATGGGGATGTAAAGCACAGCATAAGAAATATAGTTAATGGCATTGTAATAACTATGTATGGTGCCAGATGGGTACTGAAAATATCAGGGGGAGCATTTGTAAAGTATATAATTGTCTCACCACTATGCTGTACACCTGAAACTAATACCAAGTAATATTACATGTAAACTATAATTGAAAACAAATTTTAAAAAAATTTAAAAGCAGAGACTATGAGATAAGCACTCCTTCAATGTTGACCCTCAAGTCAATATCAAACCTTAATTCTATCTTCATGACATTGCACCTCTTCTCTCCTACATTAGAAGAAGATCTGATCCCTCTCGCTGGAGATCACTGATCAGCCTATATGCTTGATCTCTGACAATCTTTTCCAGAACCTGACATGCTCCATGAGCACCACACATTTTCTATCTCCTTTCTACTCTTCTTTTCCCTTCTTCCAACCAACATGTTCAAGTGTTCTTCACTGTTAAAAAAAAAAGCATTTCTTCCTACCCCAATCTTCCCTCAAGATACTCCCTTCTCTCCTTTTTTTTATAGGAAAAATTCTTGAATGATTCATCTCTACTTGTGGGTCTCTACATTTAATCACTTGACTTGTTGCCATTTACTTTCTACATCCATCACTCAGTTGAAAGTCTCATTAGTGACTCCTCATGGCTTCATGTGTATAAAGAATTCTTCATGACTCCGATCCAACGTGAAGTCATTGCCAAGTTAACACTGTCACCACTCTCTCTTTCAGGAAACCTTGTCCTCTCCTGTGGTGTCTGGGGCTCTGTTCTCTTCTCATTCTACTTTGCCTCTTCTTTTTACAGTGTTTTCACTGATGTCCCTTCTCTGTTTATCCTTAAATACTGGCCTTCTCTAAGGATTCATGCTTTTATTCTCACTCTTCACAAGAATTTGTAAATGGGTGGCCCATCCCTTTGAAAGAACCATAGCTTCACAGGTTCCCAGAGACTCCTTTTCCTGTCTTTCCCCCCACCACACACACATAAAATCTCTCTATTATCTACCATTATCTATTTCTTGGTTCCCTTCACTGAGTTACCTTAGCTGCCTGGCCCTTGTTACAGTGGAATTTGTTACCTGGGGTCTAGACTCCTTTTCCTATGGACTTCCATGTTTAAACTTTCATTACCCAGCAAACCACTTTTAGATGAGCTCTAGACTGCAGTTTTCATCTGTCCATAGGGCATTTATACCTAGATGCCCCTCAACTTCAGTAAGTTCCTCCTTCCTTCTTTACATCTTTCCTTTCTCTCCCTCTCTTCCTTCTTTCTATATTTTCTTCTTTCAACCAAGACGCAATAAGCCCCTATGTCAGACATGAAATTTCTACCTAAGAATTGGTTTGGTTGGAAGATGTGGTATAGACCTGGTGTAGGTACATTATTTTCCCTTAGTTTATTTTTTGGGGGTCACTTTAGGTGGGGAATCTATGGAGAAGTTTTTGAGACAGGATTTTCAGTTTCCCCAAATTATCCCTTGATGCCATCACTGTGTGTGCCTACTCTGCCAGGTACAATGCTGATTGCAAGGAATGCAGATCAATCCTAATCCAAAGTCCCTGGTCTCATGGCACTGCTCCTAGACCTGCTTCCTCCACAAAGAATTCAGATGCCCACTCATGTAGATGGCTAAGCTAGGAAGCAGAGATCCATCTTTAGATTTTTCCACCATATCCTTTCACATCTAACTGATTACTAAGTTCTGTCCATTGTACTTCTGAAATGTCTCATACATTCATTTCCTCTTCTTCATTCCAAATGGCCCTGCCTCAGTTTAAGGTCTAGCAAAACAGTGGAATGTGATTTCCTGCAAGAGAAACTCTCCTTGGACCATCCTTTATACCGATGGCGAATCTATTTATCCCAAACCACCAATCTTATCTGCTAAAAATGTTTTAGCAGCTCTTCCTATCTACTTGATGGAGACCAACTCTTCAGTATGGTCATCAAGAGGCCTCAGCTGGGTCCAGCATATCCTTCAGGTTACATTTCACTTACGAATCACTCTTTTTAAATGCCATTGGCTATAGTAACACCAAATTACTTATCTTTCCTAGAACATGGCCCTTGCATACATGGTTTCCTTTGTCTGAAAAGGTAGTTGGGACTTCTCCAAGAAGTCTTCTGGACATTCAATCCTTTGTCTTCCCTTAGAACTCTACTCTTTCCTCTTTACAAGACTTGATCACACCCTGCACCTTACAGGGTAGTTATATGTATGCCTTCACCACACTATAAGCAAGGATACGTAGGATCTACCTATTCTTTGACTCTGTCTCAGCACCTAGGATAAGGCTAACATTCATTCATTCATTTACTTACCATTTATTTCCTTATTCACTTAACAAGCAGTAATTAAATGCCTGGTCTGTGCTAAACAAGAGCTTTGTACTAGGCACATATTTTCTGGATGATAGAATGGAGAGCGTGGAAATGGTTTGATCTCAGCTAAAGGGTTCAAGATCTGAAAAAAAATTGGCTCCTGCATTTTAACTGTGTTTTGACTGGATGTGAGCTGCACTAGGCATCCATCCAGCAGCTTTACCCTTCCCACGGACTCACTGTAATATCTTGACTGAGTGGTTGGCTATCTTGGGTCCTCCCCTGCAGAAGGGAAGTGATAGATGTTTTAATCTTCTTTTGATTGTGAACTTTATTTGTTCCATCATAGCTTCACATCCAAGGCAGCTGCAGAGGAAGGAAATACCTCAGTTTTGGAAATTCCCCATTGGATGGGATATCAGACTTCATGCTCACAAGCCCAACATTAGTGTTATTTCACTTTATATCCATAATAGCCCTGCAAAATGAGCAGGTCAGGTACAAACATGCCTCCATACAAAGAGGTCAAATGACCTGCCCAAGTTCAAGGGCAAGAAGGTGACAGAGCAAGGATTGGAAAGCAGGTCTTTTACATCTATGACCAGCCCAGTTTGGACTCTCCAATACTGCTTTGCCAGGCTTGGTAAGAAAGTGCATTCTGATACTCAGATTTGAAACCCAGTGAGGTCTGAGGTAGGGTCTGCTCTCACATCTTGGCCAAAACCGCATCCTCCTCATTGCTCTTTCTTGGATGTGTTTTGCAATGTAATTCTTATCTCCACTGCTCTGGGCCAAACATCCAGACTCTGTTCCCTTTCTGGTCATCACCTTCTGCTCATTTTTTCTATGGGTTGTTTTTCTCTAGTTCTGCATTTTTTCTTTCATTTCATTTTCATATCTGGAAACTTATCATCTAAACTGGCAGTTTCAGTTACATCAGGCATCCCGTTTTGAAGGATGGCACCAACTTTTCCAGGAATGCTATTAGTTTCTAAGCCTTCTAAGAAAAAGAAAGTCAGACTAGCCTTTCTCTCCCCCATTACTTGCATCTTGTGAAGCAAATGGGTCTTCCACCTTTCTGGGGCCTCCTGGATTCATGCCTTTGGGAAAATCAAGAGGCAACTCTGATCAAAGACACTTTGCTTGTGGCCGGTTCTCCATGCTGATCAGAGCTTAGGATTCTTAACACCTTTTTGGCTTAAGAAACCCCATTTGCACCAGTGGATTCAGCCACAGATAAGAGGGTTGGCTGACATGAGCATTGCATGTCTAGGCTGAGAATGGTAAGGCATGGGAGAGACAGTGGCACTCAAGCCACATTGTGCAGATTGAGGATCCAGAATCAAGGAGCAAACAGTGACTTGCTCAAAGTCACACAGCAAATTAGTGACCAGGGTTGGTGCTGAAACTTGGGCCTCGGACTTCTTTTCTGGTAAGGAATCTTTCCTCGACCACAAGATAGTTGGAGCATCAGGAACCTTTGGTAAAAGATTTGCAGAATCTCTGAGCATGGATTCTGGATAAAACTATTCCAGTCATTTCTATTTCTGACCTTTAAACTTGAAGAAGTTGCCCTAAGGGGGTTACATCTTTGGGTCAGGTGCTAGCCACAGAGCTCTCTGAAGGCATGGTTTCAGCCATTTGTAGCATTAAGGAGGAAAACTGAGGCATGGGCATGTTAACTATTGGTCATTCACATGCCTGTCCCAAAACTGCAGGAACACCTGCTTGTGCTCACAGGGTGGACAACTCTCTGAGGCCAGTGAGCAATCTGTTCCCAAAGAAGAGCGATCTTCATGTTGCCTTTCCTACTGTTAGACTGGAGGTATGTTACATCTTCTAGCTGATCAAGTTCACTTGCATATTCTCTCTCATTTCTGGTCTCTACATAGCCTGCTGTAATGGATGCTTTGTTTTTCCATTTTACAGCTGAGAACCTAAGATTCAGAGAAGTTAAGCACCCAGGGACACATGAAGAGCAAACACAGAAGCATACCTCTAAATCTGGGGCTTTCTTGCTGTACTGCTCTCTCACGCAAACTCCTAACATTAATGTTATCTGTAGAAAAATAAGTTATATTTATCTGTAAACAGTATCTTCAACAGCCTTGCCTCTCTAGATCGTTACAGCAATTTTGTGCAGTCACGCTCACTGAGGCTCAGTGATTAAGTGACTGAATAGGACCCTCATTAATTAAGTGACTGACTAGGACCACCCATTCAGGGCACTTTCCATAGTCAGGATGTGCCTCCCACACTCAGGCTCCCAGCAACAGAAATCCCCAACTGTGTCCCAGGGAGAACTACAGGCAGGTGGCCAAGGCCAGCACAGTGACCAGGACCTCCCTTCCTGCCCAGAGCTCTCTCTCTATCTCCACTGGCTCCAGCTGGACTTTTCTGAGAGAAGGAAGGGGGTTTCTCATCTGAGCTAACTGAAGTCTCCTGACACTCTCATCTGTTCAGGGCTTCCACTCGCCCTCAAGGGAAGCAAAGACGAGATGTGATAACCATTGTTCATTAGATAGCAGTAACACACGGAGAGAAGCATTAGAGGAAGTTTTTATTCATTCACTTACTCACCCCTCATCCTTTAACAAAGTTTTATCAGAGATCTATTCTACACATGACATTATGCTAGCTGCTTGCACGACCTTATAACTAATAAAACATGTTACATGACTTTAAAAAAAGCAGAATATTGGTTCAGCAGATTGAACGGAAATGTGGATGTCATCCTGGGCTCTTCTCTCAAGTCCAGCCCCCTCCTCACCATCCTAATTGACATGACTCTTCTTCAGGTTCTTTTCCTAGACACTGCAAAACTCCCAGAAGGGCTCTTAGCCCACAGCCTCGCACTTCTAAACTGTCCTTCACCCTGATGCCAATCCAGTTGGTCTCTTCCCTGCTTGAAAACCCTTCAATGGCCCCTGTCTGTCCTGGATGAACTCCAGATCCCTCAGTGTGCCCACCCAGAACTTGTCATGGCTTGACCCCTCTTCCCTCTCCAGCTTCAACCCTCCTCTTTTGCCTCAGACACCCTTGTTCCAGAAAGGCTAAGCTGGTTTGCAGAGACCTTCCCTTTCCTTTCCCTCCACCAAGGGCACAATTCTGTTGATGTTGTTTTAAAGATTTTATTCATTTTATTTTTAGAGAGAGCAGAAAGGAGGGAGAGAGAGATACATCAATACATGGTTGCCTCTCATGTGCCCACTGCTGGGGACCTGGCCTGCAACCCAGGCAGGGCAGCCCTGCCTGGGAATCAAACCAGTGACTCTTTGGTTCACAGGCCAGCACTCAATCCACTGAGCCACACCAGCCAGGGCACAATTCTGGGTTTTTGAACAAGCTGTTTTCTTTTCCTGGAGGATCTTAACCATCTCCTTTATTAAACCAACTTCTACTCATCCTGCAGAGCCCAGGTCAGAGGCCCTTTCCTCCGTTTTTACAGCATTGGTGTTTACCCTCAACAGATACTCATCTACCATATTGCAATTCCTGATCTTGCTCGTGTCCTCCATCTTCACCTGTGGGTTCCCTGGTTTCCTGATACATAGACAATGCCTGGACCAAAAAGATGCTTACTCATGTTCTACTGAATGAACACAGGAGAAATTACAAAGAGCGAAGCTATTTATCCTTTCTGCTCTTAAGACTGCTTGTAAAATGCAGCCAACTTGGTTCACCCTTGTGGGTGGCTGGGGCTCAGGAGGAAGGAATGTGTCTGAGTCTGTTTTGCTGTAGAACAAATGGTCACATTCAAGCCCACAGAGCCTGTGAAAAGTAGGAGCAGCTGTTAGTCATTGTAACTGGGAAAGTCCGCATGCTCTCTTGTGGTTTTTCCCTGTAACACAGGGCTTTGGATGAGTTTCAAATGGAAAACAATAAGCTACTTGACCTTTCTCTCTTGCTATCCAGCATTCCTTTATCTCTGCTCCATAGTTAGGGCTTCAGCACAAAATCTTTCTGCTCTCCCCACGTGGGGCAAACTAACAAGCTGGAGCTTAGAGCTTGCACACCGGTGCTTTGCTGAACCCAGGAAAGGGTACCCATGCACCCGTCAGTTTTGAAGTCTCTTTGAATCCTCAAAGAACCACTGAACTCCTGAACTAGCTTCCCTGTTCATTGCCCTCCTGTGGATACATCCTCATGTGGAAAAACGCTGGTGTGAGGAGTGGAGGAGTGATTGTTGTCATCAGAACTACCATTTTGCAAGCAGCTACCCTGTGAGGGGCATGTCTATTGGACGCTTGGGATATTAATTCATGAAAATGATTAGAATGTACCATGGGACAGGGACTGGCTCTACATGATAACTCATGAAGCAGGCAAGGGTCCTGCCTTAGTGGACTTCACTTTCACTTTTCCCAATAGCCCTATGAACTAAGAAATATGGCCCATCCCTGACCATTTTCAAATGAGAAATCTTAGGTCTGAGGTGGTAAAGCAACTTGTTCAAAGTCATACAATCAGGTGAAATCAGCTGAAATTAGAATCTTGGGCTTATGACTCCTCAATGTGTGGACTTTCTATGACACAATTAAAAAAAAGATTTTATTATTTATTTTCAGAGAAAGGGGCAGGGAGGGGGAGAAACATGGATGTGTGGGAGAAATATCAGTTGGTTGCCTCTCACATGCCCCCAACCAGGGACCTGGCCTGCAACCCAGGCATGTGCCCTGACTGGGAATGGAAGTGGCAACCTCTCTATTCACAGACCAGCACTCAGTCTACTGAGCCATACCAGCCAGGGTTCTATGGCACAATTTTAACAAGTGACTCACTATGGCCTTCCGTCTAGCCCTCTGACCCTGCTGCAGACCTGTCTGGGTGCACCATCCTGACTCAGACATGTCATACACAGAGCAAGAGCTGCTGGCCACCCTGACCAAATGCCCACTTACGCCGCAGCCTGACTCCAGCCAACCTGACGGAACCCAGGCCAGCCAGCCAGCTTGTAACACCAGGGATTCTGCCTGCTGACCCCATCTCCCTTCTCCCCAGCTTCCTCTCCCAGAGCCCAGGCGTGGTGCTGCTTGGGGCTCCCTGCTCAGCAAATTTTGGTCTTTTAGCCTTTTTAAATTTTAATATACTGTCTTGCTGAATGAACGATTAAACAGAGGAAAAGAGATGAAGCTCATCCTAAGGGTATGTGGCACCTTCAGAGCTGGGATTACACGGCACATTAAAAAGTTCTTGGGTCCAAACCCCTCCTCCACCCACTATTCTTAGGGGCCTAGAATTCTCACTGTTATGGAATTTCTTCTAGCTTAAGCACATCCCCAGTTTGGGTCCTCTACCATTGTTATACCATTCTCTTATACTGTATACTTAGTGATTTTCTTTAAAATGATCTTTTTTTTAACATAAAAAAGTTCCTCTTGAAAAGTAACATTGTATAACTGCTATAAATTCGAAACCAGTATTGCTTGCTATAAACACAATCAAAACAAACATTGCTTTTCAATTTGAACTTGATGCAGCTTCCAGTCTGATGCTCTGAGCGCTGAGGTCACTCTCTTGTTGGAGAGAAAGAGGGAGAGAGTAAAGGATATGGTGGTGGGTGGCAGATTTGCAAGGATAGAGGCTGATTAAATCAAACAGATGAAACGATAACTAAAAAGGAATGCCTTTCTCTTCTAGCGACTCATTGCCTAGTTAATGTCTGGTCTAGAATAACAATGGATTAGGATATCATCCCTTACACATTTATCGCCATGGCGTAGCTAACAGAGCAATTCTCCTCTAGTGACACCCCGTGGGACTCAGTGGAGCCAAAGCCTCAATATGAGGCCTCTGAGCACTGACACGTGTTGGGGGTGGCTGGGGTACAGCCGATGACCTGGGCTCTGCCAGGCCAGTGGCCCAGGCAGAGTGTGGGGGAAAGTGGACTGAGGGCAAGGTGTCCTTCAAGTGCCAAGTTCATGCTAATAGGGGATGGAGCTGACCCAAGAAAGGCTTGGCTCACTCCCATTCTGCCCAGCCCTGGAAAGAACTGGAAGGATTGGGAACAGGGGAGTGGGTTGCTATCCCCTAGAAGAACTCAGGGAAAGAGAAGGCTTGTTGGAGGCTCTCTGAGTGGCTAGGCAGAGCTCCCCCTATGTGGTGCCTATTTCACAAAAAAGAAGAGAAACTCAGAAAGTCACATGAGATGCGGGGCAGAGGAGGCGATGAAAGGTCTCTAGGGGTGTTGAGCGGGACAAGGGTCAAGCATCTGGGGTAGGGAGAGGAGACGGCAACACACACTGATGGGACCCCACCTGTCAGGCACAGAGGTGGGGATCAGAGGGGCAGTGGCTTTCTAAAACCCGGAGTTTAATCATCATTAGTTAACATGTGAGGCAATGGAGGCCCAGGGAGGCTAACCACTGACAGAGACTGCATAGCTGGGGAGAGATGTGGGCTGGCTTGGAGGCTCATGTTGCCTCCGTTCCTCCAGAGAGGATGACACGCAGGTAAGCAAGGCTGCAGCCTCTAACAATCTGAGTTCACAGTCAACCCCATTCCCCACTTGTATTCATCTTCACTAATGCTGTGAAGTCACCCTCTCCCTCGCAGGGGTATGGAAAGAAAGGCTCAGGCACTGAAGTCACCCTGGCCTCCCTCTTATTTTAGGAGGTGTCCAGCCCACTGGAGCACCTGCAATGGCTTCCTACATTCCCCCGGGTGGGGAGACGTCCCCCAGCACCAGGGCCTGGATGGGTGTGGGTGAGGAGGAGGGAGAGAAGCCACTAGGCAGCCCTACAAGTTGGCCTGGAAAGAGGACCCAAGAGTGATCTGCCAGGGAGTGACCTGCCAGGGCTCAGAGTACAGGCCTATTAAGTTGAGCCTGTCTTTGGGGACAATAAACATAGCTGGGACTTTCCCACTTTCAGGGTCTGTAGAGTTTGTTGCATAACAAAGGCAGAGGAAATTCCAGGATATCTCTTGAAGACTCAGACCAAAAAGAGAGTCTGGCCCTGTGGAAACTGGGCCTGCAGGGACAGGTGGGAGGGACGTGCCAAAGGAAGCAGGCTTTGGCATGGACAACCAGCCCCAGCTGCCCTCGTACCAAATGAGGATAGGGCAGCAGGGCCAGGCTATCAGAGAGGTGGTTGTAGCTGGTGCCCTCAGTCACCAGCTTGGAGCAGGAGTGGGATAGGAGGCGCTGAGTGTGTGGATAGGCGTGGCCCTGGTGTTGCCTCTCTTTGTCCCCTTGGCTTGGCCTTTCCTCTCCTTGCAGAGAGCCTAGTAAGGATGTTTGTAAGAAATGACACGAGAAGACAAAATCCTACCATACTGGTCCCTTGCCCATCCCAGGGGAATCCCCTCCCCATATTTCCCATTCCCCTTGTGATAGCACCCAACATGCAGTGTGCCTGTGAGCCAGAGTTCAGGAAGCTTTGAGTGTAGAAGCAGAGCATGTCTTTTACTAAGACAGGATCCTAAAGATGTTGGAGCCAGCTCCCAGGCAGGGGTGTGTGTGTATGTGTGTGTGTGTGTGTGAGAGAGAGAGAACCATTGTCACACAGTTAGTAGGTGGCAGAGGTAGACCCCACACTGGCCAGGAGTTCCCCAGGGGTGGGTCCAGGTACAATGGGTGACACATAGGAAGAGATGAGGGCAATATAATTTTATTTCTCCTCCTCCCAATACTATAAGAAAACCATTTTGCAGACCATGAAAGTGTGGCTTGTTCAGGCAGGGTATTGCACAACTAGTGAGGGGCAGATGCAGGATCAGAACGATGTTCTACATGACCTGTAGTATCAGTCACAGGGAAGCCAACCCCGTGTGTGTGTGTGTGTGTGTGTGTGTGTGTGTGTGTGTGTGTGTGTCGTGGGAGGGGAGAACGGAGAAAGGATAACTTACATTCACTCATCACTGTCCTCCGGGACAGGATGTGATTATTAGCACAGGGGAAGAAGTCCTGAGCCTACGTGTTCTGAAGGGGGAGCCTCACATCCACGTGCAGTGGTCAGTACAGACAGACAGAGGGTGCATGCTGGGGGACTATGACCGCTGCGGGAGGAAGAGAGGTCACGACATAGAAAACACTGAAGTGCTCTGCTTGCACATCTCTCCACTCTCCCCCCGCCACCCCCACAAGCCCTTCTCCAGACTGTCAGCAACCAGGAGGGACCAGGGACATGGATGTAGCCACTCTCATGCTTCCTTGGATGTCCGAAGCAGACCAGTGCTTCTGAACATCGAACTGAACTGAACCACAGGGGACCGGAGCCAAGGCTTCAGGATGAGAGAACTGACCAAACAAGGTATTTAATTTGCCTGTCTTCACTTGGATGCATCTCAATTCAATGTTCACTTAGTGAGTCCTTGCACGATATCCAGCACTATATTGAGCTCTGAAATGAAGTAAAATATTAGCTGAAGGATAAAGATAAAAAAGAACAAATAATTCCAGCTTTATTTCAATTGTACATTTTGTTAAATGTGTCACCAAATGTGACTTTTATGCTTTTTTAAGGCCTTCATGTAAATAAATTTACACGCCCCCCCCCCCAAAAAAAAAAGCAAGTGAGATGTGGAAGGTTTTGTTTGGCTTTGTTTTAAATTTTCTTTTCTGTTTTTAATTGCCAAGAGCTTTTCTCTTGCATGAAACAATACCACTTTGCAAAAGGCATATAAAAATACAGTATAGAAAAAAGACCACCGTTCCCAGCACAATGCCCAACAGCAGTTTATAAAACACAAGCTATTCACATGAGACATCAGTAATTTACATCCCACCTGTTCTCCAAAGACAGTTCCAGAAATCATTTGGCTCCCCAAAAACCATGTTCCAAAAGGTAGAGGCTTTTCCCAAACTTCCACTGAGGCCAGGAAGCAATGTCAGAAACAAACCATCACACACAATAGGTTTGGAAGTAGCTGCTGGCTTTCCAGGGTCACATACTGCCCTTTGCCATCCTCCCCGGCCTCACTTTCAAGCCCACAGCCAGCAGGCCCCTGCTGCCCTGGGCAGAGTTCTGAAGGGGCTAGTCCTTCTTCCAGGCTAGGCTTAGGGGCTCCTGAGGTTGCCCATTAGACACTGGCAGGGTTGGGTGCCTTTCACAGACTGGGGGATGTACCTGGAATCCACTTGGAGGTGCCAAGTCCAGTGGGGGCAAAATCCATCATGGTCCATTAAGCAGAGGTCCTGGAAGCTCCTTTAGCCCACTAGGAAGCTAGACCTCCTTCCGGAGCACTGGATGAATCCCAGTGGCTTTCCCAGTGAGGACTGGATTCTGGAAAGGGGATCTGACTCATGTCAGGCTGGCAGGGCCCCAGGGTGGCTGGAGTCAGCAAGCTCCTTGGAATTGTGCAAGAAAAACAGGTGTGCATGGTTCTATAGAACTTAAACTTGGCAGTCAGGGATTGAAATGAGGAGCTGGGAAAGAGGAAGCCGTATAGTTCTACCCCTGAGGCTCCTGCCATCTGTCTGCCTTGTGAAAAGATTCCAAGATGGGAGACACCTGGGAAGGGAACACGTTCACACGCAGGACTTCAAGCCACCTCCAGGCTGGGACCCCTTTCGCTGTGTCCGGGGAAATATCTCTGAGTCGTGGGAAAGTGGCGCTGCAGTGTGGACTGCATCACAAAGGCAGAGGAAACAAAAAGTCCCTTGTGAGTACAGAATGGTCTCTCCCTCGGAGGAGAGGTTCCAGAGGAGGGCTCTGAGACACAGGACCTAGAGGCTGAACTCTTTAAACGTCCTCAAGGTCACAGCACTGAGAGTGGGAGGAGGGGTGTCATCTAGCATCATTATACAGGGTCCGGCACAAATAACACCCCTGATATTTTATTATAAAATCTTTTATTACAAAATCATAAGCATGTAATTCTGTAACATAATAATACCACACTCAAGCACACCACATGACATTTTAGGTGAAATGTTCAAATGAAAACTATAAATTATTACACTGATATATTACCCTACCAACTGCACTCAAGTAGGCCTTACTTCTGCTGGACCCTGTATACACACACATATATGTATATATACATAGCTTTGACATAGTTATTCAGACACATATACAAAATAAACTCCAGAGACAGAACAGATGCCCCCGGTTTCCCATCCAATGGTTCAGAGGTCTGAAGATGGGTCCTCCTTCTATCCCAACCAGAAGCTTCCCATTACTGGGTGAGAATAGCTCCTAAAAGTGGCTCTTGGGACCCTTGTGAATCTGTCCCTTGGGTAAGAAGTGGGGGTCATTTACAGCACATGTAGGTTATGGTTTAGACAAAGGTGTCTGGTTTATTTACTCTCTGACCACACTCTGCCACCTTCCTGAGATGAGAAGTGTGGGTGTAGGAGGCTGTGGTCATTGGGGTTAGACTTGATTCAGTGCAAAGGCAAGAAGATAATGCCCCTTTAGAGGGCTCTGGCTTGTTCAGTTTTCCTTGATATCTTACAGTAAGGACACACACTTATTTGAAGGTTTCCAACACCGCAGCTACTGTGAAGTGTCTTACAGTGAGGTAATGGTCCATGTTGATCAAGTATGCGAGCTTGTCCTCATCCAAGACAGCTCTTGGAAAGAGGAGCCTCAGGCCCAGCTGTCCTAGCATCACCCCAGAGATAGCAGTGGGATCATCCTTTCCCCACCCAACACTCATCCAGCGTGTGAGGTTTCATGCAAGTGAGAGCCTCACAGAGCCCTGACCATGTCTGCATTTCTTCAGAGCTAGTGAGCCAGGGAGATCCTGAGGCTCCTAGGTCAGCTGGCTGCCTGAGAAGCCAGAGGCTCCAGAGAAGACACAGTGCTCCCATGAGTCAGGGAAACAGGAGCGCTGGGTTTCCAGGTTTCCAAGAATGCAAGCCCTTATTATGGGCCCCGGCTGCAAAGCATCCTGGGATCGATTGTGACACTGTCCCACCATAACCAAAATGAGAAAATTTTACTAAGGGGGAGAGGGAGGGTTAGAAAATAAACACGGGTCTTTGTAAGACAGAGAAGTCAGGCCTTTTGGTCAGCTAGTAGCCACTGAGCAGCTCTTCTCTGCAGTTGCCACTGCCAGCATCGGAGCTGCCTTTTCTCCATGGCTGTCCTCCTCTTCTGGGCCCCTGCTCGGGCTTGCGAGTATTCCAAGGCCTTGCTCAGGAACACCACTTTGGGGGCTTTGGAGCAGCTGGCCAGGGTAGGTACCCGCCAAAAACTTTAAATGGACATCATTCTGCATTTTGTGCTCCAGGAAGTTGTGACTCTTCCTCTTGGTCACATCCTCAGTGCCAGAACTGACAGGTTTGGGACGGCAGGACAGGGGAGCCTGGCTTTCTATCAGCAGAGGGCTCACAACCTCTTCATGACCTTCATCTTCCTTTCCTCTGGACGTCTCTCTCCAGGACCTCTTCCTGGGGATCGGTCTGGAGCCCCTCCTGGGGAGCAGCTTTGTAGTAGGAAAACCAGCATTGTAGTTACATTGTTGCTGATGGATGGAGATGTAGAAGCATTTCATGCAGGGGACCGAACAGTCTGCTCACACTGTGATGGTGACAGGCTTCCATACACCCAGGGACTGTCTCTTCTCCACTGTCACAATATCAATTTCTTTACTCTCTGAGTCCCTCGGTCTCTCAGGCCCAGAGCAGCCTGGGTCTTGGGCTCACCCATCAGATAGGGGGAAGCAGGTTTGGAGGCTGGGAACACAATCTGGGGTGGCTGGCACCTTGGATGGGGCTCCCCTAGGGCCAGCCAGTAACTCATCAGCTCCCCGTTGTCTCCAGCTGCTCCCCTGGGGACGAGAGGTCGCTCCACATGAAGTCCTGGCAGAGGATGGTGGCATAGTGTCTGCCCCAACCTTTCAAGTGGCTCCAGGATTCTGCCTCATGCCTGGAGCCAACATCAGGACATGATTCCAGGGAACCAATTCCAGGGCAGTCATGTGGGGCGCAACTGCATTAGCTCGAATTTCTTCCAGATGTCCACACTGGGGACAGTGGAGCAGTAGAAACACTCCGCCAAGTCAGAGTCGTAGAAATAGTGTTGGTATCAGTCAAAGTCCTTGCCTGCTGACTCACTCCAGCTGCCCGCCACCAGAAGCAGACCAGCAGCCCACACACATGCACCTAAATTTTATTTTTTAATCACAGTTTAAAAAATAAAAGAATCAATGTTATTTTCTATTAGCTTCAGGTGTATAACATAGTGGTTAGACAGTCATATACTTTAAAAAGTGTTTCCAGGATATTTCCACTACCCACCTGCCACCGTACGTAGTTATTATAATATTACTGTATTCCATATGCTGTGCTTTACATGCCTGTGATTATTTCATAACTACCAATTTTCACTTCTTAGTCCCTTCACTTTCTTACTCAGTTCCCCAAGCCCCTTTCCCTCCAGTAAACATCAGTCTGTTCTCTGAATCCATGAGTCTGTTTCTCTTGTTTGTTCATTTATTTTGTTCTTTTGAGTCCACATGTAAATGAAATCATACAGCATTTGCCTTTTTCTGTCCGACTTGTTTCACTTAGCAAAATGTCCTCCAGGTCCACCCATGCTGTCACAAATGGTAAGATTTCATTCTTTTCTCTGGCCCGGAGCTATTCTGTTGTATATATGTATCACAACTTTTTTTAGCTAGGTTGTGGAGTTTTGGATGTAAGAAAGAGAAGAAAATTAGACTCATTAGTGGTGAGACATTTTATATATGGTATTTCATTTAATCCTTGCAATACTCATATTAAGAGTGTGCTGCTATTCTCATCTTTACAGATGAGAAACCTGATGCTCAGTGAAGTTAAATGACTTACCCGCTGTGGAGATCAGGCTAACAGGTGACCTATTTTATTTAAGTTGTGGTCCCGAGAAGGCTTCAGTGCAAAGCCATGATTCTCTGCCCTGGACCACACTTCCTCCTGAGACAACCTACAGGCTGACCCCTTAACCAGAGCATTCTGTATTGTGCAATTGTCCACTCCATTTTAATGATGAGTAGCTCAAAACCATAGAAGCATTAGTAATAATTCTTTTAATTCATTGCATGCTG
>PVIA01015037.1:0-24305 GCA_004024845.1 Tonatia bakeri | reverse complement strand
ATTGTTTTGTCCTCATTTTCATTTGTTTCAAGGTACCTTTTGGTTTCTTCCTTGATCTTGTTGTTGACTCATTTGTTGTTTAATAACATGTTATTTAGTTTCTATGTCTTTGCATGTTTTTCAGTGTTTTTGTGATTGTTTTCTAGTTTCATAGCACTGTGGTCAGAGGAGATGCTTGACATGATTTCAATCTTCTTAAGTTTATTGAGACTTGTTTTGTGTCCTAACATGTGGTCTCTCCTAGAAAACATCCCATGTGCACTTGAAAGGTATGTATATTCTGCTGCTTTGTGGTGAAATGATCTGAAGATATCAATTAAGTCCATTTGATCTCATGCATCATTTAAAGCCACTGTCTCCTTGTTGATTTTCTGCCTGGTAGATCTATCCATTGAAGTCACTGGTGTTTTAAAATCCCAGCTATGACTCTGTTTGTACAGATCTTTCCCTTTATGTCCATCAAGTTTTCTTTTACCTATTTACATACTCCAATGTTGGGTGCATAAGTGTTTTCTAGGGTTATATGACCTTATCAATGTGTTCCCTTTATTATCATATAGTATCCTTCTTTGTCCTTTATTATAGCATTGGTTTTAAAGTTTATTCTGTTGGATATAAGTACTGCTACCTCAGCTTTTTTTTTCTTCTCCATTTGCATGAGATATCTTTTTCCATCCCTTTACCTTTAGTACATGTGTATCTTTCAATCTGAGGTGGGTCTCTTGGAGGCAGCATATATATGGATCTTGTTTTCTTATCCATCCAGCTACCCCATGTCTTTTGGTTGGAGCCTTTAAGCTACTTACATTTAAGGTGATTATTAATAACATGTATTTAGTGCCATTGTATTGTTAGACTACTTTCCTTCTCCTTCCCCCTCTTCTTCCTCCCCTTCTTCTTCTTCTTCTTCTTCTTCTTCTCCTTCTCCTCCTCCTCCTCCTCCTCCTCCTCCTCCTCCTCCTTCTTCTTTTCTTCTTCTTCTTCTTCCTCTTCTTCTCCTTCTCCTCCTTCTCCTCTTCTTCCAAGCCCTTTAACATTTGAAGTACTGTTTTGGTGTCAACAAACTCCTTTAGCTTTTTCTTGTTTGGGAACCTCTTTATTTCTCCTTCAACTTTAAAGGATAGCCTTACTGGGTAAAGTAATCTTGGTTGTAGGTCCTTCCCTTTCATCACCTTGAATATTTCATGCCACTCCTTTTTGGCCTGAAATGTTTCCATTGGGCAATCATATGCCAGTCTAGTTGGTGCTCCCTTGTAGGCAACTACCTGCTTTTCTCTTGCAGCTTTTAGGATTCTCTCCTTGTCTTTAAGCCTTGCCATTTTAATGGTGATTGTCTTGGTGTAGACTTCTGTTGGTCCAACTTGTTTGGGACTTTCTGAACTTCCTTGACTTGTGTGTCTTTTTCCTTCACCAGATTAGGGAAGTTTTTGGTCATTATCTCTTCGATCAAGTTCTTGATTCCTTGCTCACTCTCTTCTTCTTATGGTATTCCCATGATATGAATGTTGTTCTGCTTCATGTTTTCCAAAATGTTTCTTAAGCTCTCCTCATTTTTTAAAAAATTCTTTTTTCTCTACTGCTCTGCCTGGGTGTTTTTTTTTTTTTTTCTACCATGTCTTCCAAATCACTGATGCAGTCCTCTGCTTCATCTAACCTACTGTTTATTCCTTCTAGTGAATTATTTATTTCAGATACTGCATTCCTTATTTCTGACAGGTCTTTTTAATGGTCTCTATGTCTTTTGTTCATGCTTTTGAGTATCCTTATAATCATTACTCTAAACTCTCTATCTAATAAGTTGCTTGCCTCTATTTCACCTAGTACTTTTTCTGGAGAATATCTTGGTCTTTCATTTGGGGTCTATTTCTTTGTCTTCCCATTTGGGCTCTTCTTTGTATTTTCTGCATCAGTAGTTAAACCAATCAGTTATTAATTGGCTCCTCTGTTAAGCTAATCAAGCTGTACTCAACAACCTGTCTTAAGCTCCACAGGGTGGGGCAGAGTAATTCCTGCTGCTGGGGCTCCTGCTTCCCCCCAAGCTGATGCCACTTGGAGTGACTGACTGCTCTGCCTGAGAAAGATGCCTTCTGCAGTATGAGAGATGACTCAGCACAAGGAACCTGACAGCTTTTCCTTCAGTTCTCTCCCCAGAGCCACCAACACCAGACTCTCTTCAAACATCTCCGCTCTCCCTCTGCCAGAGCCCAGGGTAAGTGACTACAAATGAAATTTTTTGTGTTGACCCTTTAAGAGGCTCTCTGAATTTCCAGCTGTCTCTCTCTGGCAGACAGAAGCCCTGCTGTTTTTCACAGCTGGATGTTATCTGGGTTCCTTTCTGGCTCTGGTGCTGTAGGATAGGGAGCCCAGCTTGGGATTTAGACCCTACACTTCTCAGGGTAACCCTCTAGCTGCTGAAATATGCCTCCAGATCTTCAGCTGCCACCTGTGGGAGCCCAGCCAGCCCTCTCTAATCTTCACATTCCCTACCAGTCATGTTGTGGTGAAGTGTTTTCTTCTGTCTGTTCATAGTTGTAAGGCTTCTCTTCAGCTAGTTTCAGTTGGTTATTCAGGATGATTTCTCTATAATTTAGTTGTAATTCCAGATTGGTGCTGGGAGGAGGTTAGTGCAGCTTCCACTTATTCTTCCGCCATCTTGGATCTCCCTGTAGAAATATTTAAGTTTAAGAGAGCTACCCTAGCAGGTTTTTTTTTTTTTTTATGATTCTTGACTTTGGTGGCAAGCTTCATAAAAGACTTTCCCTAGAAAGTCTTTTACATTTCTCATTTGTAATCTCCCATGAGGTGACTTTGTTATAAATAGGTGTAGTGTAGATCCAGCCTTTTCCCCACCCAGATGGCCAGCAAAATGTCTCAACCTTGTTTATTGAATGTCCTTGGATTTCCACTAATTTGAATCTGTTCCGTTCATCTGCCTATCTTTCCTTCTGCCAGAACCAGACTGTTTTAATTTCTGTAGTTTTTTAAACAGCTTTCGTATCTTCAAAAGTAAGTTTCTCTCATCAGGATATTATGACTCTCCATTAGGCAAGTGTTTTCCCATTACCCCTAAGTAAAGTTTTTGTTTTTTTTTCTTTACAGAAATTTAAATATATAAATTTATTTATGTCTTTTGTCAAAGGGATTTTTTAATCAATTTATGTTTCCTGCTTTTTGTGTTTTCTAGGTGTTTCCTTTGTTTTCTATATTTTATGCCATATTCTATGTTGTTTTATTAGCCTGAATTCTCTATGTTAATTTCTAATTCAGAATTCTATTTTTAACTAGGCTTAGAAAAGTAATTTTTAAGTATTTATCAATGGCAAAAATAGAAACCTTTTCATAAACTTCACATTATTTTTTTTTCTGTTTAGTTATGAATGAATGAAGTAAATAGATTTAGATTCAAGGTTTGCCAACAGATAAGATATCTGGGGTTTTCTAGGCCACTTTAGCTCAAATTCTATAGATTGGGCTGATAGAGGAGCCCTTATCAGTCTTTGTTTGGTGTATTTTTGCTGGGCCCAGAGACATAGTTCAACCTGCAATCCATTCCAACCTGTAAATTTTCTATGCAAGAGAATAAAATGCAGTAGTTGGCTTTCCTTTAAACAATGTCAGACACGAAGGCTACATACCTGCAAGTCTCCCTATTTCCCTTGTGCTGATGATGTAGATGTGAACATCAGGATGTGGTGCTTCTCAGATTCCTGCCTGACACTTCCTGTTCCACTGCTTGATGGAAGGTTCGGTCTCTGAATTACTGTGGGCAGCCACGCTGATGCAGCCCAGCTCAGTCAGTACTTGACTCCAGTGCAGTTAGGAAATGACAATTTGTTTTTCTAGATTGCCTGGTCTGCACCTGACTTCTGTGTAGATAATGAAGACTTTCAATAATTCCTTCCCTCTCTAGAGCCATTTGCTCTGTTCTCCTTCAGAGCGGGTAGCATGCAGGGGGCAAATCAAATAATATGCTTTCAATCCTTCTTCTTGTCTGCCACACTGCAGGCCATTATCTTATTTACAGTTTTCAATGTTTCAATGTTGTTGCTAGTTTTGTATTTTGATCATGGTGTTTCAACATGAAGACAGAAGGCATTGTATCAGGAGCTGCGTTCTGCAGCCATTGTGAACCCAGAAGCCATATGTATATATGATGTTACTTAAAACCTACTCAATTCAGGAAATGCAAAATTTGTAGTTCTTGTGGGAATATTATATCAACATCTTTGCATTCACTTAAGGTATTTCACTTAAGAGGCAGTGTAGTAATCTAAGATATTTCCCTCTTTACATGTATTGATGCAATGGTCACAGGTTAATATTTCATTAGGATTGAATTAAGTATTTACAGCTGTGCCTACTAAGGGTGACTCTCAATACTGTACTGGTTCCGGGGGAAGGTTGACAAACCCATCCATTTCAAAATGACTCACGCTAACCATAACGATGTCTCGTTATAAGAAAGTACAGTGTTGTATTTGTACGTTTCTCCAAGTAGGACATTGGGAACTTTACTTAAAGAAGCCCTGAGTAGTGCCTACAAATGTGAAAGAGGTTTTTTAAAGCCTTGGTGAGGGGG
Source organism: Tonatia bakeri (assembly GCA_004024845.1). Classification (NCBI taxonomy): domain Eukaryota; kingdom Metazoa; phylum Chordata; class Mammalia; order Chiroptera; family Phyllostomidae; genus Tonatia; species Tonatia bakeri. The sequence goes on along the minus strand of PVIA01015037.1, from coordinate 19,726 downwards.
CAGTGAATAGGATACTGAGACAACAAAGAGAAAAGAAGGAGAAAATTAAATTTTAATTTAATCTTAGCCCTTTTTTTGCCCCAGATTGATGGTTCTTTGCTATGATGCAGCCCTGTGCAAAGCAGGGCTGTTTTAGCATTCGGTTTTATAACTCTGCCTCTACTAGCTATACAAACCTGAGTGAGCCCTGCACCTTAGTTCCATGAGCTGTAAAGTGAGGTAGGGAAGCATATCTGCAGGAAAGGAGGTAAGCTGCATGCCAGCAGGTGTAGCTAAGGGCCAGAACTGGGTGTTTCAGTGAACCACTGGGTCTTGTGGGTGGAGAATAGGAAGCAAACATTAATCTGCTGAGTTAATAAACTCTGGTGTAAGAGACCTGTGATCCAGATCTGGCTTGGCCTGGTGCTCGGGGACCACAGCTGAGGCATCATGCTCACATCCAGGTACCTCATTTTAAGGCAGCTGCTACACTGAAAGAATGAAATATGCCTGGCAAACAGTATCAGGTGGCAGAAATTAAAAAGGAAGAAGACACACCCACAGCATGAATTGGAGAAGAAAAGATTGAGAAAGAGGCAGAATATTTTACAATGAGAATATTTGAAGTGGCATGGTGGAGAATGTTACAATTTGCCTTTGTAGCTCCAGGGCGCAAGACCAGGAATAATGCCTGGAAGTCTAAGAGGGATAAATTTGATTCAATGTGAAGCAGGATTTTCTCATAAAGGGTGCTGTTAGCTAGAAGAGAGGGTGCCTTTTGAGTAGTGGCACTTCTTAGCACATAGAGTTTATATGTTAAGTACAGGGTAGGATTCCTATGTGGAAGAAGCAAACAATTAGGTTAGCCCTAATGCTCCTTCTGACTCTAAGATTTTCACTTTCCTGTTATATAGTATGGGATCTACAACAAATACATTATAATATTCAAATTCATGAAATACTTTGATACATAATCATACCATGCTGCAATACACAGTGTTTCAAGGAGTGATCTGAATCACAAGGAAATCTCAAAGAGGCCTATCCTTGTTCCAGAGGCCTATTATGTTCCAGAATTTCAGCGCTAAATTTTGTAACCTAATCTTTGGCCAGTTAAAAAAAGTTCTAGTTTTTTTTCAATGTATAATAGTCTTTCAAATGCAAAATACCTTTCAATTTAAGTTAACTTAAACCTCTCTCTTTTCTGCCTCCCATTTGCTCTGAAGGCGGAGCCATAATGCAGAGTAAAGGGGAAGAAACACACCAAGGAAGAGAATGCCCACTTCTCCTGGCCCAGGTTACTGAGCCAGAATCTAGGGCAAATGGGCAGGAGGAGTGAAATAAACAACCTTCTCTGGCCTAGAAGACTGGCAGGAAGAAGGGAGAGAAAAGCAGAACAAAGGGTATACCCCTCAAGTGGGGAGGAGTGGGCCACAGGGAATACTAGGGGAGCAGATGCTTATTCTGCTTCATGTTTGGCAGTCCACAGGGAGCTCATCTCCAAGGCTGTGCTGTCCTGGCCTGAAGGGGCCACATCCGAGTACACTTGGTAGAGCAGCAGAATTTGAAGAGGGGGAACAGGAGTTTGGTTTACCTGAATGGTTACTGGGTTTGGTGTGGCCTGGGTAGGGCCTGGGAGTTCCCAGGTACATGTTCAGGATGTAGCTGAGCTGAGATCTGGTGGGCCAGCAGTGGGGTCTGTGTGGTAAGGGCAAAGTGACAGACCTGCCCAGAGGTTGGGTAGAAGATAAGGCAGACAGAGCCTCGGAAGGGTCTTTGAGTCCCACAACAGTGGCAGGGACAGTCAGCCAGGCAGCATCAGTGTGGCTTTGTGGGGCTAAGAGACCAGAGCACAGACAACAAGCGCAGGAGGCTCACCGTGCTCAAAGAGATGATTCAGAAAGACACATGATTGCCATGGAGGCCAGCAAGGACTCAGAAAGCCACACAGCAGCACAGATTTGAATCTAAGACCCTTCCTCTGCCAAGGTCGCTGAGCCGTCCGCCTTCCTCTCACTCCTAGGCACCATCTAGTCAAGGAGCAGGGCAGATGGCTGGACATTGGAGAGGCAGAGCATTTTTACTTAAAAGGATTAAGAGTTTTCTTAGAAAAACTATTTAAAATGATCATACCACCACACCAGGTTAAAGACTGGACTAAAATTTAGGATTTTTCTGGCTTCCCAGAAGGTAGACCTGTTACAGACAACCTAAAGAAGCAACATGCTCTTTACGTGTCTGAACTGGAGTATAAGTACGTTTTTGACTCTGTTGCAAATGTAAACAGCATAAAAATTGTGACATCGACCTTGTCAACAAACACTTGTATTTCCATGCCTGGGGTGGTGCCTAGAAAGAACAGAGAATGTGCCAGATAATTTTTTTGCTAAGTTAATGAATTAATTAATACCCAATTTTCAGCAACAGGGTGGAATAACATTTTACAAGCTTAGATATATTATTGCGGAAATATCAGTCACTTCCTTGGTCCCATGCAGGCTCTCTGGGGAATCCATATAATCCAGTATCCATCTGAAACAGGACCAGCAAGATAAAGTATCTCACTGGGGAGAAATTGAAAAGATGGAATGGAGTAGGCAGGACTAGCATCAGAAAGTCCTGTGTAATAAAGGTCACTGAGAGGAGACGAAAGAAAAAATCAATGAAGAGCTGCAAAACAGAAAAAAAAATTGTAATAGCCAAAGTTAATTTAAGGCTATGACAAATGGAGTTGGGTTTAGGTTACACATATGAGGCCCACCTTGCATAGTCCACCTCACTCTTACGCAGTGTCCTTCATGCTCTCTGTCATAAAGCACTTAACATAACACACTCAATAAGAGAATCATACAAACGAAAATACATAAAAATACTTAAAAATGTTTTCACATTACATTTTTATACCAGCCAATTTCAAAATGAGTCGCTGGTGTCTGATTTGCATATTTGCTATTGAACACAGGCCTCCTCTTTGCATCAGCAAAGCCCCGTGTATTCACGACACAGAACCCAAGGCCCTGGGGATAACGCTTCATAGTATGCTTTAGGACAGAATTTCTGCAAGGCCGAAATGTCCCTCTCATCCTAACCACCTTTTCATTGTGTTCCTTACCCACCTCTTTCGAGTCTTTTTTATTTTACCAACACAATGTGTGTCAGATCCGTCCCAGCTCAGACTTTCAGCACCTCTTGTCTAAACCAGGGATAGAAGATACGTTTAGCTCCTGTCCCAGCTTCAATGGACTGAGGTGCTGTTTTGAAAACGCATCATGCAGATCCACAGGGAAAGAATATCAAGCTCATTTAATGATATCTACTGTGGATACTCGAGGAGGGCCAGTGTGTCAACCATGTATGGACCATCCCTGGACCAGGAATTTTAACTGCTTCCTATCTTTCTCCTCACCTTTAGTCTCTTGTTTGTATAGTAACACCTTCCTACAATGAGAAGTATTCACTTTGGCCTCATATGTCTTTTGTGTCCCCTTACTTTTTGCTTGAGGAAGTCAAGTCTCCTCAGTCTGGTGCCCACAGCCCTCAGATCCGGCTTCCCTTTCAGTGCTGTGCTCCGCTACAGTCTTACACGTCTTTGCTGATCACCCCACTTTCCAGCCGCCTGGACTATCAAACAGATTTCAGGGGTGTGCCTACATTTATGTTTCCTCCTGACTTTGAAATACACCCCACTTTCTCATATATATATTCTACACATTTTTCACACTTCATTTCCAATGTCCTCTCCTTTAGAAAATCTCACATTCCTCTCGGCTGCTCAGATTTAATTGATGATTCCTGTAATACATTGTGCACCCAGACGAAAATGAGCTTGGCTAAGCATTCTGAACAAGAAGCTGCTCACCAGATTTTGCCAATTCTGGGTCCCAGGACCTTTATTTTATTTTCCTTTATTTTATTTTTTAAAGATTTTAATTATTTATTTTTAGACAGAGGGGAAGGGAAGGAGAAAGAGAGGGAGAGAAACATCCATGTGCGGTTGCCTCTCTCACACCCTTTGCTGGGGACTGGTGACCTGGCCCACACCCTGACTGGGAATTGAACCAGCAACCCTTTGGTCCACAGGCCTGTGCTTTATCCACTGAGCTACACCAGCCAGGGTGCATGACCTTTATTGTGATAGAGCAATAGCCTCCAATTCAGGAATGTATGTACGTATTATAATACCTAGGGCTTTATAAAAGAAACAAAGGGTTAATTGAGAATCAATGAACCCACATCTGGAATGAGATTATATACTATCACTTTTTAAGCTTAAATACATTTGGTGGGTTTTGGAATTAAGTTCTTGTTCCTCATCACAAATGCACTGGTAGAAGTCTTAGGCGCACTGCTCTGATTCGGCAGCATGAATGTGGATGGGATAAATCGCCTATTGAAAGTGAAATACTCAACAAGCTGAGTTTTTTATTTTTTAAAGGGTGTTATATAGGCTATATATTTAAGGCACTTTTACAACATAATGATTCTGAAAAGGGGAAAATACAAAGATGGGAAGAGAAGTACTAGGAATGTGAACAAAAAGAGAAAAACAGATTCAGATACTACTATCAGATAAGCTGAGTTTAAAGCAAAAAAAAATCCCTCCCTGACAGAAAATATCTGCCCACAATGAAATACAGCAGTAAGGAATTGTTTTGTGCCAACTGGCATTGCAGCAGTTAATGCATGGGCTATGCTAGTGAGAATGAGTGAAAACGGGAGTCTTCCCAGGAAGGCTTGCACAGGAGGACACAGGTAACTTTTATGAGATCCAGACTTCACTGAATGCCAAGCTCCTTACTGACCATCTTCATTGGTATCTCACAGGCATCTTGAACTTGGCTGTTCAAAACGAAATTTCTCAGTTTTTCAGTCCTCAGAACTTTTTCAGTCTCAGTAAATGGTAATTCCATTCTTCCAATTGCTCAAGCCAAAAACCTTAAAGCTTTTCTTGACTCCTTTCATTCTTCTACACCTCACATTGATTCTTTGAATTCTGCTTTACCTTCAAAATAGCCCACATCTGGTACTTTGTGTCACCTCTGCAGTCTACACCCTGGTCTAAGCCATCATCACCTTTCATTCACATTATTGCAACACTTCCACAGCTGGTCTCTCTCGCCCTCGCTAGAGCAGCCAGAGCGGTGTTTCTAAAACCCAAGATTGTGTCACCCCTCAGTGCAAAGCCCTTCAAGTGCCTTCTGTCTGCTCAGAACAAAAGCCAAAGTTCTTACGGTGGTGGCCTGCAACACACTACACAATCTTGCCCTCACCTATTTCACTTTATCTCCTTGCACTTTCCCCCCACCTCACTTTGTTCCAGATACACTGGCCTCATGCTGCTCATAAAATAAGCTAGGTGTGTCCCTGCCCCTGGACCTCTGCCCAGCCCTTTCCTCAGACTGGAGCACTCTCGCCTGGAGAGCAGCAGGATTCACTTCCTCGTCTCCTGCAGGTTTTTGCACAGGAGTCACCTGTCAAAGAAGGTGTTCCTGGTCACCCTCATTGAAATAGCAAGGCCCTCAGTATCCTCCTTCACCACTCACTTCCCATCTCTTTACCTGCTTCATTTTTCCATACAGTCCTTGTCACTATCTGAACTTGCTATTGTACTTGTATGTACTTGCTATTATTATTGTATGTCTAGTTTCTGCAACTTCTTCTTCCCCTCTAGAATGTTCCATGTGGTCCACAGTCTTTTTTCTGGTGGGGATGGGAGGGGGTGTTGTTTGCTGTAACCCCATACACTATAACAATGCCTGGCCTGTGGTAGGTTAATATGTATCAGTTAAACAGATCGAATGATTGTGCCAGTTACTCAGCCTCCCTTAGGTATCCCTTGGAACTCAGGAAAGCCAGGGAGATGTAAAGGTGGTTGGTCAAGCTGGCCAAAATGACGCCTCTAGGAAGAGAGACCTCAGCACTTAGCAGCCCACCTGAGTTAGAGGAGCAGACACTGGAGGTCTGTGCCTTGTTGACATGACCTTGTTGTGTTTCTCTGTCTTTCTTGCTTTCACTTTCCTCCCTTTCCTCTCCCTACCATCACCATCACCACAGTCAAAATGGCATGGCATCTGCTCAGGGCATCTGCCATGAGCAGCTGTGGGGCTCCAGGGTGTGGACTGCCTGATATTTTTAGGCAAAGAGAGTGTTTAGCAATGAGCTCACCCATACGGACTGGAAGAGAACAGGGTCAAACCACCTGCCCCTGCTGTGTAATTGATGCCTCCAGGTGCTGTAAACAGTCTTGATTCAATTAGTTGTTATAACTGAAGGCCAAATATAATCAGTTAATGCAGAGGTTAACACTATGGACTTCGACAGAACTGAATTCAAAGTCTGCCACTTAGTAGCTCTGAGACCTTGGGAAAGTCACTGAAACCATCCTGTCCTCAATTTCCTCATTCGTGAAATGGAAATAGCAATAGCACTTGGTTCAGAGAACTGCTAGTAGGGTTAAATGAAAACCAAAGTCAGATATTTGGCACATTAACATGGTGCTTGGCCCGTGGCAAGGGCTCACCTAGTGCTCACACTGCTTTACAATGACTGGTACTTCCACCCAAACTGTGATAAAGCTCACGTGCCATGAGAGATTCCCGACTGTAGGGAGATCACTTAACTCATCCTGCCCCCAAATGTTTAAATGGGCCATTTGGACTCTGTATTTTTAGTGACTGTGTTGTATCCTTGAAGCTGCCGAGTGGCTAAAGCTGGAGTCTGTGAGACAGTCTGAGACATTAAGAAACAGAGTAAATGTTTACCTGAATTTTATGTGCTTGGTTTGTTAAATAGCTCTGTTTTCATTGACTTGGCCCAGAGTGATCCATGATTCACAGAAGATGTTGACTATGCTCTTCTACACATAAAGATAATTTAATTGTTTTTTTAACTGGCGTGGTATTTTTGGACTTTGAGTATACTTTGCCATTATTATCAACTGAAAAGTAATATGCTTTGCTCATACATGGATTTCCAATCGTATGGCCGCTACTGGAGGAAATGTGGCCAGACTTGTGTTTGTGTATCTCATGGGCTTGCTGCCACAGGGCATTAGCTTCTGTTTTGCTTGATGCAAATCTTTGTAGTTTTTGTACACATGCCGAAATGGAAACCCTCTGAGTTCAAAACAATGACAACACAACAGGGACTTCACTTTGTTTTGCTCTCCTTCACAAAATTCGCTCTGTCTGTGCAGTGAGAGCCCTGGGACGGGGGTAGGTGGGTGAACGGCTGAAGAGTGGGCTCCTGACCCACATGTACATTCTGTTATCTCAGTGCTTTCTGGAATTGCAGCTGGCCTCTCTCTTTAATCCCTTAGGACTCATTCCTTCATGTTCTCAGATCCACAGGTCTCTGGTTAATATGCATTTATGTGTGTGTGTACATATGTATGTGAGTGTGCATGCATGTGTCGTGTGTCTCTCAGGGTGGGGGGTGAGCCCAGGCCTGAGATGGGATTCAAACCTATCCAGGAATTTCTGATGAGCGAAGGACAGATCTACAAGGAGGACTGATTTATATGAAGGTTTAATATGAAAGAAAGGCATTTATTACAGCTTATGAAGGGGAAGCCTGGGTCAATCTGGAAACTTGTTCCACAGCTTCTCTCCCAAGGACAGGCCTGAGGTCTGTGGAAAGAGGGGCTGGAAGAGGGAGCTACTTCCACCGAGGCTTGGAACACCACCCAGGGATCACTGGGTGGCTTGGACATGGTAAGCAACGCTGCTGGTATGGGCCTGCTTTTCTGAGTTCAGAAACACAAGGAATAAGGATTTATGACACAAACAGCAGCATTTCTCACAGAGGACCAGCAAAGGGTCCAAGAATGAGTCGCCCCCTTCAGCAGCTTCTTAGATAATACACATCACCCACCATGATGAGTGAGAACACACCAACATCATTATCCTCATTGTTGATATTGAGTATGCCCATGTGCCAGGCACAGTGCAAAACACATAGAACCCCATTTTACAGAATGAGATAGTAAAGTCCTTAGTCACACACACAGCATGTGATGTATTTGATTTCAATCTAGGCAGTTTGATTTCAAAACTTTTTCTGTTAATTACCCCTTAACTCATCTTTTAGATCATATGAAACAGAATAGGAAGTCCAGATATAGACCCAATACATGTTTGATATATGTTAAAGAGTATAGCTTTAACAGGTACAGGTAAAAGTGGATTTCTAAATAAACAGTATTGGGACAAATGTGTAGCCTTCTGGAGAAAGGTGAAGTTGGACTCCTCCCTCACCCACATTTAACACTAGGACAAACTCCGCTTGGATCAAATATATATCCCAACATATACATAAAACCATATATACACTAGATGGAAACATGGGCAAATTCCTTCATAACACTGGGATAGGAAAAGCCTTCCTAACAGTGAATTCATATCAGAAAAAGAACTAATTTCCAGTCATGTAAAGTGTTTTAAAAATTGATAATTTTTGGTATCTTAAGATACCAAAGATATCTTAAGATAAAGACCAATTACTCACTAGAAAATTCTGAAAAGGACATGGGTTGTTGACAGAGAATAATGCAAATGATCGTTAAATACACAAGATTCTCATCCTAACTCTAAGTATAGACATGCAATGAGATGCCATTTGAAATGATGTTGAGACACCAGTTTTTACATACCCGATTGTCAAAAATCCAGACATTTGACAACATACTCTGTTGTTAAGTCTATAGGCAAACAGGACTTCCTACCCCAACCCTGCACTGTTGGTGGGCGTTGACAATTCTCCAACTCTGTAGAAGCAATTTGACAATATCCTTTTTTTAGAATTCTTACCTGAGGACATGCTTATTGATTTTAGAGAGAGGGAAGGAAGGGAGGGAGAGAGAATGGAAGAGACACACTGATGTGAGAGAGAAACATTGATTGGTTGCATCTTGTATGCACCTCAACCAGGATGGAACCCACAACATAGGCCTGTGTGCTAACTGAACATTGAAGCTGCGACCTTTCAGTATAGAGGACAACACTCCAACCAAATGAGCCATGCTGGCCAGGGCTTGACAGTATTTCTTAAAATATGAAAGCACTTCTAACCCAATACGTCCTTTTCTGGGACTTCATCCTACAGACCCAGCTGCACATGTGGAAAATGACAGATGCTGACATTAAGTCACTGAACATTGTTTATCTTGGCAGACTGGAAATAACCCAAGTTTCCATCATTTAGAATCTGATTAAACTAGGGTAAATACATACAATGAAATACTGTGCATTTGTAAAATGAGAGGAAAAATAGGGTTCTCTCTAGCCAGTTATTTGTTAAAACACACAGGGCATATTGCCCAATGGAAAAAAAAAAAGCAAGGTGAGGAAGAAGACATATTTGTTACCTGTCATGTAAAAAAGGGAGAAGCTCTGGCAGGGGAGCTCATTTGGTTGGAGCGTCGTCCCATGCACCAGAAGACTGCAGATTCAATCCCCCACCAAGACACATACCTAGTTTTGAGTTCCATCCCCAATCAGGGCACATGTGGGAGGCAGGAGGCAACCAATCGATGTTTCTCTCTCACATTGATGTTTCTCTGTCTCTGTCTCTCTCTCCCCCTTCCTCTAAAATCAACAAAAAACATATCCTCAGGTGAGGATTAAAAAAAAAGAAAAGAAATGGAGAAAATACAAAAATTTATTTGCATTGGCATAAATAAAACTGGAGAGAAATGTAAAATAGTAATAGTGAATGCTTCTTGGGGCAGAAGAGTAGAGAATAGGGTGAGCAGGAGAAGGGAGAAAAACCTTTCACTCTATACCTTTTTGCACTGTTTCAATTTTTAACCACAAGAATGTACTATCTAATACAAACTAAAAGATCTCAAAGAACTTAATTCTCTATAAGTTTATGTTTGTCAGCTGCTTTCCTCAACACCTCATGCTGATTTTAGCCTTGGATAACAGAGGCTGAACTAACAGTTTTGGTTTATTTTCAAAACAGTGAACTGATCCCAAAGTTATCAGCTGTGAAAAATAGAACAAGGTCAGTTGTATCTGGTCTAAGAGTAGAGGCTGAGCATGACAACTCCTTAAAGATTTTGCAAGAACCTTATAACTGAGTATTACTGGGGCAAAGAATGACAACACTCTAATTGAAAGTTATAAGTGATCTACTCCAAAGGAAATGCTGTTCTCCAGACTATTCTAAAATCAAGATGCAGGTCAAGGTCAACATGGGACTCTACTGCCAGCTCTGTGGCAGTCAGAAGCCCTCTGCATGTTTAACCCATCTGACAGCAAGGGAGAAGTAAGTCTCAAAACTGGAGGCATGGTCAAGGACAAGGAGGGTTGGTGCATGCCTTCAGCCTCCACCATTCTTTGTAAGATAATAGAGGGAATTGAAATTGAGGAAAGTCATACTTGAATGAAACAAGAAAATGACCTGAATCAAGAAGGTCAAATGGGGAGAGAAGGAAGGAAGGAGAAGAAAACTAGTATTCTTTGCGTGCCCACTCTGTCAGTATTTTGTTGCTAAAAATTCCCAGCCGCTTGAGGTAGGCTTTACTATCCACATTTTAAAGATGAGGCTCAAGTAGTCTAAGTCAAGTTCAGGAAAGTTGTAAGTGGTGAAGTCAGATTTCTTTGATGCCACAGTCCATGCTTTTTGTATTATAACTTTCGAGTTCATATTTAGCAACAGTTTTTTCTAGTCATTATCACCATTTTCCAAATAGGTCTTGTTTTTCCTGGGGTCCCCAGCTCCAGCTTTCACCAATAAAAGAAGCATTGAAATTTCCAAGACCTGCCCTCTGACTAGAGCTCCTGGGTCACACCTTCCCCTGCATTTTTCCTGCTAGTCCTTGATCTCTCTTTCCCCTGGCCCAGGTCGCATGTAGTCCAGTGTCACAACTCTTATGGATGCCTCTTGAAAGGACGACCATACTCTCCCCAGGCTTTTGTTTGTTTTTAGAGCTTTTTCTCTTGAGAAACTTGCTCTGGTACTATTGGTTTCCAGTTCAAATGGTACCACCTTATTAGAAATTCAAGTTGTCCCTTCATGCCCAGCATTGCAGGTGCAGTGTGGACACCCCCATTCCCCTCCTGCTGATTGCCCTCTGCTTACTGCTGCAGGGAATGCTGACGTGTTAGGAAGGAGCCAGGCCTTCTCTTTGACATAGAGGCTTTATCTTGAGGTGGAAGATCTTTCTGACTTCACCTGCTCTTTACAGAATCACGGGTCTTGATGCCAACTCTTGAGGTGTCAGGTGATATGACCAGACTTGCTGCTAGACCCTTGGAATTTCTATGTCCAGATAAGCCAACAGCCTTGTTTGATCTTTCCCTGCATGGTGGTGGCCAATTCAAGCCTTTTCCTTCAGGTCCAGCACTTGCCAGCCACCCAGAGACACAGTACATCCTCCTCTTACTTGTAACCCACATCCTGCTTCCTGCCTGCCTCCCTTCATATGCCACCTCTTCTGAAATCCATAGAATCTCAAATACGAGTACCCCCAGTCATTTAGACACCAGTTTTCTGTTGCTGTTCATCTGACTGAGGTATAAACATACATGTATATACATGTGTAAAACACAGCACACGCTGGTGTTTACCCAAGTCAACATGGTACCATCCAGAGGCATTTTGCACCATTTTTAATTCTCACTGAGTTTCTCAGTGACTTCCTAGTGACCTTTTATCTGAAAGAAGGCTGAACCTGTGAAGTTAGCTACCACTGCTGCTCACATTTTGATTTGTAAGCCATAAAGGGACGTTCACAAGTCCTGACTCTTTATAGATAAATTTAACACATACATGTGTATCATGCCCGGGTGCCTCAGATTAGATAGAGGCCTTTGGAAGAACAGTGTTCATTTATATTCCTCTCATAGCTGGAAGCCGCATTAAGCAGTTACTTTTTTATTGATGAGCCTGGAGCCCGCAGGCCTGAGAGTTCTGTCTCCTGCTGGTCACTCCCCCAGCCAGCCCCTTTCAGGAGCCCATGAAAGCTGTTTCCCATCTTGGAATAGTTAAGAGTCCTGTGTAGAAGCATCTAGAAACGATGCCACTGGCAGTTGCAGTCCCTGCTTGAACTCTGGGAAACAAACCGCCCACTTCCCACACTGTTGCAATTTCCTGCAAGTCTTAGCATGAACAATCCCCACTTCAGACTGGCACCCAGATGTCTGGAGTTTGGGAATTTACAATTGGCACTTGAAAGAGCCACCAAAACTTCTTGGAAAAAAAAGTTGAAAGACTTTCTTGCAAACGTCGGTACTTACACCTGCCAGGTAATTTATGATGCTAGTCCTCAGGCCTCTCCCGCCTGGGTGAGAGCGAGCACCCAGTTTCCTGGGAAGACATTTGTGCCTCTTAGCAGCCTGGTGTCTTTGTGTCTTTGCTTCCCTCCACTCAGGAAGCTGTGGGCGAACGATAGACATTCAGGTGGGGATGTTCAGTGTGGGTACAATGAGTTCTGCCAGCCATGGGCGCACGCTCCTGTTCGCATGCAAACGTTCCCTAAGATGTAAAACTGTTAAAGTGAGAAGGGTAAGTCAAATGATTTTCTACCTTGTTCATTAAGGCTCAGTGCTGGGAACTAACGAAAAAGGAGTTCTCAGCCTAAAGGATGACCCAAGCAAGGTCAAATGCATGCCCACGTCTCTATGCTTAAAGATCCTGAGCCTTCCACATTTAAATAGTTGTTAAATAAACTTATTTTTATATTATGAAAGTTATAAGGTATCTGTAAAATTTTTGAAAAACCAGAAATAAAAAGAAGGGGGAATGCCGATCACCACCCTACCATTCAAAACTAAGTGCTGTCACATTTTGTTGTATTTTCTTCCAGGCTTTTCAAAGCTTTGGCTTTCAAGATTTTGGTCTATTTTTTTTCTTTTTTTAAGAAATTGATTGTCTTGCCAATATTTGCCTCACCAAATACAAAGCAAACCTTATAAGAACTCAAAGTGGTATGTCAAAGGAAAATAACACTTTTCTTATTCATGATGGGGAGAGGCAGACAGCCCTGGGGCCTCTGTCTCCCATGGCCCTTTGAAAAGATGGGGCTGAACCTCCTCACAGCTTGGGAAGTAACCTTCCCCCTCTCCTTTTGGAACCTATAAATTAAGGTTTTGAGGGAGTGGATCCTGGCTCCCTTTATGTAATTCTCTGGTGATTTAGCAAACAGGCTCCACCTCCCCCCTCTCTGGTCACTGTTGATCAAACATCCCCTATCCCACCCCACCCCAAAGTGTTATTGATTCTCAGCCTGTCCTCCAAGATCAATCCTGGGAATTAGCAGCTTTTCTACAGAGGAGACAGATGTCCCCCTAACAGCACCCTCGGTGAGCAGCATGTCTGGAAGAGATGGCAGGGCCCCAACAGCCACTGCCAGGACATTTCTGGGGTCAGTTCTGTTTCAGAAGAACAAAGCTGAAACTCGACAAGATTAATAGGCATGTGAAATACATCTAAACACAAGCTGGAGGAGGGCCACGGGAGTCATTAGCACATGAGCACACACAAACTTTCCTCTCCCTTCAAACTCCTTTTCGCCATCAGATTCTGGATGAGAATGCCACAGGAAGATAGGCTCTGGGGTATTTGTAGAAACAAGTACATAGTAGTTTGTGGGGCACAGTGTAAAATGAAATGTTTGTATATTGTCCAAAAATTTCTAAGAATGTTGCGGTCATCACACCAGGGCATTAAACCAAAAAGGGGTCTGAGGAAGTGTGGGGTGCGGTGGGATGGCACAGGCTGCACACCCTTGGAGCTGCAGGGCGGTATCATACTGTTCGCTGCAGGCAGGTATCCATCCGTACCTGTCTGGTTTTAGGGATCTGCTTTGCATGTACAGAACTCTGCCTCACTTTCATCAAGATAGCAGGGCTAGGGATGGCCTCTAGTAGAAAAAGCCAAATAAGATACGGAAACCAGCCTCTAATAAACTCAGCTGTGAATGATTAATTTAGAGTCAGGGATTAAACCATCAAGTGACCGAGAGAGGGAAAATACTGACGATTGATACGCTGTCAGCTAAGAAAAGATGAGTGGCTAGCTTTATTCCTTCCCATAATTTTGTCAATTATATTCCTTTCCTAAAATTATCACACACTTTTTACAAAAGACATTTATTCTGGTCGATCCTTGGGTGCAGAGTCCATTTTGGTTTCACTTCTAACTCCTCCGAGGCACTTAGCACAGTGCTTGGCATTGCAATGATGCTGGTGGCCGAACCAGTTCAGGAATGGCCAGGATGTCGGGTGCTGGAGAACAGAGGAACAAATGGAGACCTAATGCCTTTATTTCTTAAAAAAAAAAAGAAAGAAAGAAAATAAAGTTGAAAATACAGGAAACGTTTCTTTGCTGTGCCCAGGCAGAGCAAAGAGAGACACACAATTGGACTGTGTACCAGCTTTGGTGGAGAAGAGTAAACAAGGGAAAGATTATACATAATTATAGACAATCACGTTTCAGGGGATAAACAGCAATCAAAAGCAAGGAGGTACTAGAGCCTGGCCCCTTTCCAGGTGCAACCAGGACGCAACAGAGGAGAGAAGGCCTGTTTCAGTTAGGGGATAGTGGAGCTGTTGTTGTTTGAATTTTACTTTCTCTGCCCAGGGTGGGGTGGCAGTTATGGAGTAGTTGTGGCTGTTCCTTTGGCAGGACCCAAAAAAGCAGTACCAAAAAGAAATCAACTCTCCAAAGGAACACTGAAGCCAAAGCCAAATCATTTCAAATGCTTGGCCAGCGCAGAGGAAGAAAGAGTTTCTGCACCAGAACCTCACCATTTGTCTCACACGATACAGCACAGCACATTAAAGCATCTCATTTGCAAAAACAAACACCTAGAGACCTGCTTTCTGCCAGGGCCAAAACGAGAGACCAATGAGATTTTGATCACTCAGGCCCCAGAAGTAAATTTACAGAGAAAAACTACATTTCATTTGGCACATTTTGTGGCAAGTTATCTAAATAATTACACATAAGATCTCTGCTGGGTGTTGTCCATGGGGACTCGGCCATCTTTTTCTCTGAGCCTAAGCAAATTGGCAGCATTAAGACTTAAAATGATACTATAAAGACTGACTTGGGAATTGGGAGAGCCCGAAACTTGAGCATGACGCTGGCACCCGATGGCTACGGCCTAGGCAAGGGAAGGAGCGACTCCCGTGCTCTGCTCAAAATCTGCTCTGCACACCCCGAGGCCCCTGCACATCAGCAGGGTGATCTTTGCCCCTGTGCTTAAATTAAATATGTATTTCACATATAATTATAGGGTTCTATGGGACTTCCAAGATGGTATCCACCTGAATTAATCACACTAATCTACACAGGTTAATTAACCAGGTAGAAATAGCCTCGGGCATTGAAATAACAAAAATTGCTTTGGTGTTGGGATGGTGAAACACTTTCAGAGGCCTAGCAAGGGTGAGCAACTGGAGACAGGACAGACACACCTTGGAGATGTCATAGGTTCGGTTCCAGACCTCCGCAATAGACTATCTCAGTAAAGTGAGTTGTAATCAGATTTTTGCAGGTGGATGGTCTTGCCTTCAATTTTTAAAAAGTGCAACATCTGTGAAGCACAATGAAGCAAAGCACAATAAAGCAAGGTCTACATGTAGTTTGTAAGGTCCGCATGCAGTAGCATCACCTGGGAAGCTTGTAGAATGTGCAGGATCCAGGCTACACCATCTGAAAGCGTGACTGTAGACTGAGTGGGGGCCATCCACCTGCTACGAAGCCAGGTGATTCTGGATGAAGGTGGTCAGAGGCTTGAAGAATGCTGTGGGCTTTCAAACTTGAGCAAGCCTCAGAATCACCAGGAAGTACTGTTAAAATGCAGATGCTGGGCCCAACAACCTAAGTGTCTGATTCAGGGGAATGTCATGCAGAACCCAAACTTCCAAGTTCCTAGAAACCAGCTGCATCATCACGACATGGCAGCTTGCTAGAAATGCAGAATCTTAAGATCTGTGCCATACTTTCTGAATCAGGCTCTGCTTCTTGCTAATTGATTTGAATCACATGAAAGTTTGAAAAGTGTTGATTTAGATTTTAACAGCAGTTTGCAATCTTATGTATACATTGGAATCGCCTGGGAAAGTACTGATACCTGGGGTCCAGCTCTAGAGATTTCTGGTTTCCTGGCTATGGGTGCCCACCAGGCCGTGGGGTTGTTTTAAAGCTCCCCAGGTGATGCTGATGTGCAGCCAAGGTGCAGAACCACTGCTGAAGAAGATGCTGGGTAAGCACTTGTTGGGGATTGCTGATAGACATTTCCAGCAATGCTGCACTTCAGCTTAAGTCTCCTTCCTGCTTAAGTTGCCTGTTTGCGTACAGGATGCCCTGCCACCACAAGCATTTGCAGCTCTGATACCTCCGGCCATGGCAGAAGAAAAGTCTCTTAAAATGTGAGTACTCTGGGGACTCCTAGAAACTAATGCAGATAAAAGAATAACTAAAAAAACACCTCCAATTAGTATTCAGTGATATTTGAAAGGACATTGCTGTGCTAAAATAGAAAAAAATTGTTAAAATAAAATGCTTAATAGAGCAGTAAATACCACAATGGATGTTACAGAAGGAGGAATTAGTGAATTGTAGCAGTGGTTTCCAAGTCCAGTCCAAATAGCTGACTTCAAGTCACCAATCACCTAGTGCACTTTAATTAAAAACAAGTCCTTGTGCCCTGCCCTAGACTTGCAGAGTCAGAATCATCAGTTGATTTTGATGGATTTTGGGGCCCCTGAGAAAGAAATAGGGAAATTCCTAGGAACAACAAACAATAAAGGGCACAGAGATGGCCACATGGTGCTGACCTCCGTGGGCCAGGGGCTAGAATGGCTAGTGGCTTGCGGGTGCACCTTTCACCACATGTGAGTGGTGGCTTCCAGGCTGTATAGTGCTGTGGTCTCAAATGGAAGATGGACTTTGGAAATGCAGTAAGACCTCACTTAACATCATGGATAGGTTATACAACTTTAAGTGAAGTATAATAAAATCAATTTTACACAGGCTAATTGATATAAATAAGAGTAAAGTTTCCATGGCTGCTCATCAACATTAAAATGAAATGATGTTATTTGAGGACTTACTGTATACTATATGTAACAGAAGTTCCAGAAATAGATAAATGAGCTAATGTGGGTAAATTTATCAAAAAATTAACAGGAGACCATCTTCAGATCAAAAGGGCCCCCAAATGAGAAACCAGTTTTACTTTTTATCAGCCTTATTGAGAAATAATTACATGTCATACAATTAGCTCATTGAAAGTGTACAATGCAATGTTTTTTTAGTGTAGTCACAGAGTTATGCAACTATCTAATTATAGAATATTTTCATCACTTCAAAAATAAACCCTATACTTATTAGAAGTCATTTCCAATTTTTTTACCTCCTACTGTTCCACTCCCAGACTTAGACAACCATTGATCTACTTTCTATCACTATATATTTGCCTTTTCTGGATCTTCCACATAAATGGAATCATAAAAGATTGGCCTTTTATGATTGGCTTTTTCACTTAGCATGTTTTCCATGTTGTAGTATGTATCAGCGCTTCATTTCTTTTTATGGATGAATAATAATCCAATGTATAGATATACCACATTTTATTAATCCATTCACTACTTGATGGAAATTTGGGTTGTTTCCACTTTTTGACTATCATGAATAATGCTGCTGTGAACATTTGTGTACAAGTTTTTATGTGGATATATGTTTTCATTTCTCTTGGGCAGATATTGTGGCTGGGAGTGGAACTGCCGGATCATACAGTAACTCTATGTGTAACATTGAGGAACTGCCAAACTGTCTTCTAAAGTGGTTGCACCATTTTACAACCCTACCAGCAGTACATGAGCATTTCAATTTCTTTGCATCCTTGTCAACACTTGTTATTGCCAGACTCTTGATTTTAACCATCTTAGTAGGTATAAAATGATATCTCATTGTGGTTTTGATTTGCATGCATATCCTTGATGGCTAATGATGTTCAGCATTTTTTCTTGGACTTATTGGCCATTTATATATCTTCTTTGGAGAAATGTCTATTCAAATTCTTTGCCTATTTTTAAAATTTGGTTGTTTGTCTTTCTATTGTTAACTTGTTAGAGTTCTTTTTATATTCTAGATGCTAGACCCTCCTCAGGTATATGATTTGCAATTTTTTTTCATTCTGTGAATTGTCTTTTAATCTTCTTAATAGTGTCCTTTGAAGCACAAAAATTTTAGCTTACTTAAGTCCAGTTTATTTTTCCTTTTGTCATTTGTACTTTTGGTATCATACCCATGAAGACTTTTTCCAATCTACGGTCACAAAAATGCTCTCCTTTGTTTTCTTGAATTGTGTAGTTTTGGCTCTTTAATCTAGCCCTATTATTCATTTTGACTTAGTGTTTATGTATATGGTATGAGATAGGAGTCCAATGTTATTGTTTTATTTGTAGATATCTACTTGTCCCAGCACTATTTGTTGTAAAGATTATTCTTTCCTTCATTCAGTTGTCGCAATGCCCTTTTTGAAAATCAATTGACTGTAAGTGTAAAAACTTATTTTTCCATTCTAGTTCCATTTCATTGAGCTATATGTCTATCCCTGTGCCAGTATTACATTGTCTTGATTATTATAGTTTTGAACTTGGAAAGTATATCTTCCAACTTTTTTTTTTCTAAGGTTGTTTTGGCATTCTGGATCTCTTGCATTTTCATATACATTTTAGGATCAACTTGTCAATTTTTGCAAAAAGCAAAAACAAAAAAAGCAAAAACAAAAATCAAAAGCTGGGATTTTGATTCTGTCCTCAGCAGAAATGTGGCCCCTCAAAGAAGCCCATAACCCTGGAATTTTGACAGTTAGGTTACAGGCAAAGGGGAATTAAGTTAGCAGACACAATTAATGTTGCTAATCAGCTGGCATTATGATAAGGAGATTATCCAGGTGGACCTGATTTCATTGCAAAGGTCCTTAAATGTGGAAGAAGGCAGAAGAATAAGGGAGATGTAACAATGGAAGCAGGGTCAGAGAAATGCTATGTTGCTGGCTTTGAAGATGGAGGAAGGGGGCCACTAACCTGTTTAGATCCTGGAAGCTAAAAATGCATGGAAACAAATTAGAGCCTCCAGAAGGAACACAGTCCTGCTGACACCTTGATTTTATCCCAGTACCCCACAAGTGTCAGACTCCTGACCTCTGAATTCTAAGATATTACATTTGAGTTTTTAAGCCACTAAGCTTGTGGTAAATGTTATAACAGCATATAGAAAATGAATATACCTTACATTCCTACTTTGTTGAGTATTTTTATTATGAACAATGAGTTGATTTTCTTTAAAGCCTTATACCTTATGAATTCCAAGGAAGAGAACATCCTAAAATCATCCAGTCAGTATACAATGCATTTCCTACAATGAAAAGTGAACTGATTTTTTGCTGGACATTTTTTCTGTGATACTAAATGTTGAGGGATAACCAGCAATGTTAACAGACATCTGAAGGTAGAGGGTTGTGCCTGTTGATTCTATGCCAGCCAATGATTGTTCATGTTCAAGAACTAGAGAAAAACATGCTCAGATGTGCAAAGACTTGGAAAACCTCCCACTCATGTATCCTTCCCAAAAATTTTCTCAATGAAGAATGTCATACAAATTTTAAAAAATCAATATGAATAAAGGAATCAAGAAAGGGTGAAGGAGTATGAAAAACTGAAAAATAGAGTTAAATCTAAATGCTGATACTGTACTTATAAATTACAATGCAAAAGTCTTTTTTTTT